>CAVNYN010272492.1:0-16767 GCA_963692815.1 Nyctanthes arbor-tristis | reverse complement strand
AAGAATCTAGTCTACTAAGAATCACATTGTGTATACTAGGGATGATAAAATTTAACTCACATGATTTTCAATGTTAGTTCATCTATTAATTTTGTTAAAGATAAAGATACGTACAATTACCCCTAAGACCAAATTACTAAAATAAAAATAGTGAAAATATATTTTTGTAATTTGAGAACTACTTAGACATAACTAAGTTCTAATCGTTAATTTTTCTCACAATCGTGGTTATACTTTTCAAATATTGTTATAGTTTCTATATAACTACTCTTTTTATTCTCATAAAAAAAGTTTTATCATGTATATATTACTTCTTTTGAAAATTCATATTGTAATATATAATACTAAATCCTCATTATTTGTTACTCAATTGAAATATCATCTGCAAATCATATGGCTAAAATGAACTTCATAACAGTGAATTTCAAGATTGATCATTTTAATCTCTCTCTCTCTCTCTCTATATATATATATATATATAAGTAGAGTTTGTCTGTCTCAATTGATTGTCAGGCACAATTAGAAATAATTTTCCCACTTACTGTTTGGCTTCTTTAAAAAACCAATTTGGTTACATCATTATTCTATTATTATACTTTTCCTTATTGTTATACTTTGCCTTTTAATCATTTAATTTAATATTTTTATTTTGAAACTCTATCTACACATTACTTTTTCGCTAGATATATCGCATATTTGCTAATGGATTTCAATTTTACTCTGTCCGATTGTATAATTTCATAAATTTATGTTTTCCTACTACGTTGTATTTTACTTTCTTAGCATCATATGTTCATGAAACATACAGATGTGAAGCATAATAGTCTGTAAATGCACATGTGTGAAACTAATATAGATTTTGTTATTATGTTTTATTGTCTTTAAAGAAAATAAAGAATAAGAATTAATAAAAAAATTATTGGTTTAATTATTATACTTTTCCTTATTGTTATATTTTTCCTTTTAATTATTTAATTTAATTTAATATTTTTATTTGGAGACTCTATCTACATATTATATTTTAATTAGATATATCTCACATTTACCTAATGAGTTTGAATTACATGAAAATAGATAATATATCAATCTAATTTCGATATTATTAAATATAATTTTTTTATTATTGTATTTTTCCTTTTAATCATTTAATTTAATATTTTTATTTTGAGACTCTATCTACATATTACATTTTAATTAGATATATCTTACATTTGCCTAATAAGTTTGAATTATATGAAAATAGATAATATATCAATCTAATTTCGATATTATTATATATAATTTTTTTATTATACTTTTCCTTTTAATCATTTAATTTAATATTTTTATTTTCAAAATCTATCTACATATTGCATTTTGATTAGATATGCCTAATAGATTTTAATTTTACTTTATTTAATTGTATAATTTCATCATTTTATGTTTTCCTCATCTATTGTATTTTGTTTTTTCAGCATATAAAATATGTCTACGAATCATAAAGTATGAAGCATAGTATATCTGTGAAACGCACGAGTGTGAAATTAATATAGATTATATTATCGAATTTTATTGTCTTTAAAGGAAATAAAAAATAAAAATTAATAAAAAATTATTGATTCAATTATTATACTTTTCCTTGTTGTTATACTTTTCTTTTTAATTATTTAATTTAATATTTTTATTTTGAGACTCTTCCTATATATTACATTTTGATTAGATATATCTTATATTAATAGATTTGAATTACATGAAAATAGATAATATATCAATCTAGATTTTAATATTATTATTATTATATTTTTCCTTATTATTATACATTTTTAATAATTTAATTTAATATTTTTTGTTTTGGTCAGGAGTACTGAGTGTTCAATTTTACTTTATCAGTATAATATATCTGTGAAACGCATGAGTGTGAAGTATAGTATGTCTGTAAATTTACATGTGTGAAATTAATATAAAATTATGCTATCTGGTTTTGTTTTCTTTGTACATGTGTGAAACTAATATAAAATAATGCTATCTGGTTTTGTTTTCTTTAAAAGAAATAAAAAATAAGAATTAATAAAAAAATCATTGGTTCAACGAGATGGTAATAGACTAATAACAAGAATTTAAAATTATGTCATCAAAATAAAGAATTAATTGCATGCTACTTGCAAATGTAAGATGCATGTTAATTTTATGCAGGTAGTGTTTTTTAGTTTCTTTATAATATTAAACCTGACAAAACAATTATGTTATATTTTATGTATAAAATTCTTTTAGAGCTCAACTCGTGCAACGCACGGGTGAAAATCTAGTTTATATAAACTACCATCACTAAAACTAGTGAAATGGGAGGACCCACTTCATGATTTCCTAACAAGATTGACGTTCACTGAATACTCAGTTCTTTGTACAGTATCTACTGCTAGTGCATGAACAAGGTAAATTACCGATGCCTCGAGTGCCACCAGTAACCAGAGCGGTTGCCCTCTTCAAAGACCATCGTCCTCCATCCCCACCATAAGTTTCCATTTCTGTGGTGATGATGTTGATTTGTTGTAGTCCAAACTTTACATGGAGAGATCCTCTTTTAATTTACGTTCTTTAAACTTCGCAAATTATAAGGCTCCAACGAAAAAGCAGCCCACGTAAATAATTTGTCTTAGAGTGTTTGGCAATTATCCTGATTATAATCTAGATTATAATCTATTACTTGACATCATTTTAGTGATTGTTTTTGTAAAAAATAAAAGATTGCAGTTTAATTTTTATATTTTGACTTTTTAAAAAAATGAAACTAATGAAATAATATCATGATACCCTTAAATATCAATCAATTATTACCGAAATGATAGCACTTAGTGATATTGTTTCTAGGTGACATGACATTCTGGCAAGTTACAGATAAGGTGATTTTTCTCACAATTGATTAATTTTAACCTTTTCAATTATATATATGTGTGTGTATATATATGTGTGCTAGTAATCTCTCTTTCTTGCACTTTGTACAGTTCGATGAATAAGTTAAAATGAACAAGTTAATTTATTCACAAATTTAAAGTGTAATAGAGTAATTTTAGAATATTGTTAACATTTTTTTCCGAAAGAGAAATTTATTGTTAAGATATATAAAATAATAATGAAAAATAACGTTTCATTTTCACCATTTTTGAATTTGTTTGGGCGATGGTCTAACAAATAAATTATTAGGTTGGTCATCAAAATAAATTCAATATAAAGGCGGAATATATCATATCACAATAGAAAAACTCGAATATGGGACAGTCATTTTTCAGGGAAAGAGAGAAAAAGGTCGTCATGGACATCGAAGGAAAAAATGAGTCAGTTATTGAAAGGTGATACAAGAAAAAAATTAAAAAACATCTTAGTGTAATAGAGAAAATGTGGCATACATTAGACTTTTGAATATTGTCTAAAGAATTATTTCGCCGTGTAACAATCAATTATCTCCTATTATTTTTTACTTAATATATGAGTAATAATTATTGGTTTGATAAGTAAACTAATACTCCTTGCGCATGACTTCTGAGGTTACCTCTACATCAAAACGTGCACGAGACTTAGTTGACCTAAAAACAATCAAAGCTGTATAAGACACATGTTAATTTCCCACAGCTTTATATATATATATATATATATATATATATAGATATATTAGCTACACTTTGAAAATTATTTTCTTCCAACTTCATCTTTTAATTGTGTAATATATATATATGATTACATGAAAAATATCTCTAACTTCCAAGCAAAATGTGGATTTGAGAATATGCAACAGAAAACAAAAGTGTTGGCCGTGGCGGAAGTTAGCACAAAAATTCAGTGGAAGAACAAATTAGTAGCTTGAATTTTCTTCTAAAGACACGATATAATAATATAATATAATAAAATATTATATTGACTTACTGAAACCTTTTTATAATCACATTTCAAGCACAAAAGGCTGTATATATAATGCTCTGTGCACAATTATTTTGCGTGTCTTCTTATTACTATTTGTTTAGTATTGTAATAATCTAAACCAAAAAAAATTTTTTTTTTAAATCAAAATGTTACGCACTCTTTAAACATGATTTTGTTGAATTTGTAATGAAGCTTTCACCAATTCATTCAAATTTAAGTACTTCACGGTATATCATGCATGTCCTCTTCGGAGCGCTTCAAACTTCTTCATTCAATCAAATATGATCAAACGTTGAGAAAAAAGGATCATATTTCAGTGGGGACCGATGCCCCCACCACTCCCACGTGGCTCCGCCTCTGGGTGTTGGTGTCAACCTGGCACGGCAACAATGGAAAAGGCACGAACTAACAATATAACAATAAAAAGTACTCTTACCAAAAAAAAAAAAAAAATTAAATAAATAAATAAATAAAATTTTCATTGTAATGAGGAAAAAAATATCTAGCTAGTCAGAAACGAAATAATTTTAAATATAACAAATGTAAATTAGCTTATACAAAATTACTCGTTAGGTCATCATAAAAGTAGTTGGTTGTAGTAGATTAGGTCACTGGACTTTCACTTCAGTTGCAAAAATATCATTGAATTATACCATAAATTGGATTACTGAAGTTTAATTTAGTAGCAATTAGATCATTCAACTTCAATCGTAAGCAATCAGATTACTGATCACCTTTTATTTAATTGCAATAATATCTCTTTGTTAACACAACACTGCTACTACTTCACCATCGATTTAAAGTCCTAGAAAATAAGAAAGTTTTTGCACCAAATGACATATCTTATATATTGGACACCCTATTGGACTGACATAATTGCAAATAAAATATAGAATTAATTATTTAGTGATTAAATTACTAGTAATCAAACTTAAGTGACAAAATTCTGCTAAATCAAAGTTTAATGAGTGATCTAATTATTGACAGTTAAAGTTCAGTAATCTGAGTATGTATTAAAATGAAAGTTTAGTAACTCGGGGTGCAATTATGAATTAACCCTAAAAATATATAAATTCAAGTGTCACCAATATCTATCAAACGTAACTTGTATCAATCTAAATGTGCTTCCATAAGCTTATAGCACGCTTTTGTTAATGTCCATACCAAATTGATAATTAATATATTAATTTTGTGATTAACACAACTCTATCATTAACAAAAAGTGTCAACGTCCAGCATACCGTCATATGCTAACATGCGTATTCGAATTATAAGTTGCAGCGCCTCACGCCTCTAATTGGCGCCACATGCAAATGCTACATAACGTCACGTGATATATGGTGTTATTTATGTTATCGAATTAGATATTATTGGTTAGATCAGGAAAAAAATAGACGCGTTATATAATTTCATTTTAATGTGTTAGTTGAACGTACTATGGCCTTCCTTCGTAAGATCATGAAAATTTTGATTTTTCTTTTACATTAATCATCAATCGTCACGCGTTAAGGACATGCATTATAATAAAATTATGATCGAAATTGTTGATGAGTATATTTCGAGTTCTTTCGATATCATCATGCTTATGTGCACTAGATAATGTCTTTTAATAATTTCAATATTGGGTAGGTTGTCAGTTTCCAACAGAAATCGAACAGTTTCTCTTGATCAACTAGTAAACTTTAACATGTTATGTACCTAGGGTGTCATAACGTGTTTCTATTTTAATGTTTTTCATAGTATTGTTATTGAGAGTAATCAAGTTTTTTAACATAATATAAAAATTACTATTATATTATTTAAGATTATTTTTACAATATTTATTTCATTTATATAGTTTGTAAAGAAATGATAAGTGAATATATTAAAATTGATAAGTGGCCCATAGAAATATAAATATTGTTCTTTAATAATTTTAATTAGCAGACATGAAGTGCAACTACCAGACATGATTAACTCATGCTTGTAATATGCACTGAACCCAGTTCCTAACGATTGATTAATTAAGAAAAACACTCCACAGTTCTTAAATTACATTATAAGGATATGAATGAAAAAGATCTAGAGTTAACTGTTGGGCATATACACCTCTTATAAAGAGTAAAAGAAAATGCTCTTTCTATTGGTGTAAGTAGGTGCTCCTTTAGGCAGAACAAGTGTGTCAGCTATTGGCTTTAAAGCTAGAATATTACATAAAAATCTATATACGTGTCCAAAAAAAAAAAAAAAAAAAATTCTTCCTGCCTTTCTTGTCCCCCAAATAGCATACTAATAATAGGAAAGGGGAAAAAGAAAAATAATGAAAGAAACCAGAAACAAAATATAGAGGAAATTAAAAGACACAAGAAACTGGTGACGAAAGTCGCACATAAAAAAACGTTGACTTTATATTATTATTCCATGCTTGCAATTCTAAAGGATATATATGTTTCATTACCTTTTCACGAAGCGTGAGGAGTTTGGAGATTCTTTAGCAATTTTTCTTTATTTAATTTAGCTTTTTAGTAGCATTTTAATTTTAATTAAAGCTAGCTGCTGACAGAATGATTAATTAACAAATTTTGAATATTGTTTTTGAGATTCCCTGTAAATGATGTCTTGAGTTTCTAGTATACATGTTTTACTAGTGTTTATTATTGATTAAATGATGAAATTCCGTGCTTAAAATTTCAAAAGTGTTTAGGTCTACGTGTCTTTGTATTTTATTTTTGAGTCTTCCAACTTTGTATCTTGTGTCTAATGTACGAAAGTAATTGATTTGTTTCTCGAATTATAGGTTTTTTCATGCTTTTTACACTAAAAAGATTGATCAAATAAAGTTTCGAGTCTTCTTCATAAAATAAAATTTCTTATTTTCAAAAATGTACCTCCAAAATATGAAAATAATTAAATTCTTAATGCTTTGAAAATTAAAACTTTTTTTCTTTTTTCTACATTCGAAAAATTAAAACTTGAAAACAGTTATTATTGCCAATTTCTTGAAAACAGTTATATTGCCAATTGAGATTTATTTATTTATTTATTTTGAAAAAGTCCAATTGAGATTATTGACTACATCAAGATGAAGTTAAAGACACTGAAGATGCAATGGTGATCATCATTAAATGAGGATTAATGCCACACTTCATATTTGGTTTATTAATTAGTTCATCAGTTTACAATTTTAATTTTAAAATTAATATCTAAAGCTTAAATTATTAAAATATCTTAATTGATAGTTATACCCTCCTTATTAATACACAACAGATGAACAAATTGGTGAACTAATATAGAAGTTTATTATTACTCTTAAATGAGTTATGGCGAAATAAATACTCCCTCTGTGCTAGATATATATATATATATATATAGAGAGAGAGAGAGAGAGAGAAAGAGAGAGAGAGAGAGAGTTAAGTTTTCTTTTTAATTTGGGTTGACTTAACCTGAACATGTAGTCATTTTTCTTTATTAAAAAGTCTAATTTGAATTATTTTAACTTATCTACCCCATGTTGAACATTTAGTTATAACTATGGATTTTAAGTTCAACTCAATAAATAAGGGTAAATTAAAAACACGAATTACAAAATGTATCTTTCTAACAGAATTCATAATCCTTATGAAAGTAAGGTAAACTATATATTTGAGAAGGAAAGAATATATAGATCGACTTTGATTTGTAACTTAAACATCAAACACTTCAAATCAATCTTCTAATAATTCATCATGATTAATTAGCTACAATATATAGATGGCAGATTGAAGAATTACGTCAATCGTGCTATCCAAAAATCTTAAAATGGAGGATGTCTAGCATACTCTCTGGATACCAATCACGTGAACTACATCACCTCTTTATCACTTATTTTTTTCATCCATTTTGGCGAAGTTTCTTCAATTTTCCCCCTCAATTCTCAAATCTGAAAATTACTTTGAATTTTTTTTTTAAAAATATTACGTTGAATTAATTCCTTGTAAACTACAAATTAAAGTACGATATGACTTTTGAAAATCCAAACTGTACTTAGCGATACATATCTGACATCTCGATAATAATAATATTCTGAGAAGCCAAATTATTAATATTATATTACATTTTATTAATCATCAAAATGAGCATGCCAATAGAACCAAACTACCAAAGCACGCCTATCAATCAATATAATATAAATATAAATATAAATACTATATAAAAACTGTTCGACCGACCATTTGACAACGTCCTCTAATATTTGTCCTAAGTTATAGATCGTAAAAATGAAGCATTATTCTTCTTCCATTTTCCTTCTCCACCCTCGCCTGGGAATGGAGATTAATCCCTCCAGCAATGTTGAAAACTCCAGCCAAATAATATGGGCTCCTGCGGATGATCATCATCTTCAATTTGGCCGTTCAGTCAAGTCATACAGATGCAGTTTCTGCAAAAGAGGCTTCTCCAGTGCTCAAGCTTTGGGTGGGCACATGAATATTCACAGAAGAGATAGAGCAAAGCTCAAGGAATTTGCAAGTGACCAAGCCCTCCTTTCTTTGGACATCACAAACAGAAAAGATGAGGATGATGATGATGATGGCCTAGGGCAAAGCTCATCGAAAGGCTCGACTGACCAAGACAGCTGCTCACCAGAAGTTGATGATTCTATCATTATTTCTCTTCCTGTGAAAGATGGTTATGGTGATTTGCTGAAGCTGCCCTTGTTTGCGGAGACACCATCGTCGATGCTTGGGGAGAAAGATGAGGTGCGTGGTGAAGTTATGAAGAAGTTGAGCTATGAAGCAGCTGCAGCAAGGGGTGAAGAAGTGGACCTTGAACTCCGGTTAGGGTCTGAACCTTATGATGATCAACCAACTAACCCATAGTCTAAAAATTTTTAATTCATGCAATTATATTATAAATATATATGATTAATATATATACTTCCTGCCTGCTGGCTTATTTTTGAGATTTTATTTCGTTCTAGATATATATTTCCTAAATATTTAACATCCTGGCTTTGCTATTTTGTGTTTTTCCATGATAGATATCTAAGGTGAATGTTTTGAAAGATACATCTAACTGGTAATGATCATATGAGAAATTTATAAAATGAAATTTCAACTCTATTTTCCCTTTAAAATTATGTTCTTCAAAAAACAGTAGGACTTCATAATTTTTTCTGAAAAACCGATACGGGTTCCTTAACATTAGATGAAACAGCAAATCACTTGTGGTTTTCTCTAATGAAAGGAGCTTTTGCACGGTTAATTAAAAAAATTCAGGAGTTCAGACTTTTTTAGTCCATCGTAATTACTTAGTGGTATCGGTATTTATATAGCTCCTGTCCGTGATCTATCTTGAAATGGAAGTAGATTCTGCAAAATATAGTGGTGGAGATTACTTGGTATGCATATGATCATTTGTAGAGATATTTGGCAATGTGATTAATTTGACCTAACCCCAACAATCAGTTTGAACAGATGCAATTTAGAGAAGTAAAATGAGTTTTTGTGATAAAAATTGTATGAGAAAGGAATTAATTGTCTTCACATAGCAGGCCTCCTCTATTTATAGAGGAAAGAAGGGCAGGAAAATATTACATAAGTTCTTCCTTTACTGGTAGAGCGATTCCTTCCTCCAACATTCCTTTCTTAATTAGTCACTCCTCTTAGACCAATCCACTCCTCGTTCCCCAACGATATACTCCTGGGTGTATATATATATATATATATATATATATCATCATGACCAAATTCTAAACTGAAATAAAATCCGTCTGAAAAGGGATTGAGCCTAATTAATTTATGGTTAACTTTACATGGTCTAGTTCAATGTAATGCTGCTCCGTTTTTCCGCCTTGTTTTGCTGAGGATGATATGATTTCTTTCTTAAGTTGTTGCACAGTTAATGTGTTTTCCTTTATTCATCGTTGATTTATAAACAAGCAGGAATAGATTGTCTGAGAATGAAGATTGTGTTTCAACTCTAGTGAAATTTATATACGTGGAAGATTTAAAGGATCAAGAATTGCAAAATTAATTTATTCAGACCTGAAATCTCGAATTATATAATGGACAAGGAATTGAATGAAGACATAGTAGTCGAGATGTAAGGTCACTGAATTATGGTAAATGATTAAACCATCAGAAAATAAAAAACAATATTGGATTTTTATGCGATAAAACTTTCATTCATCATTTATGATGAATTCAAGTGACTGTTTTATTGTGATCAATGTTTCCAAAGAAAAAATTGGTAAAAATGTCGAAATCACGCTGAGTCTAGGCGTGTAAAGACACAACTATGCATGTTAGATACTTCATGCATTGTTAACTTAGATCATCCATCACCAAATATCGTTTCATATTCAATTACTTTCGGATGTTCAGGCTTCCATCCTCACATATTACAATCTGGTAGATTACATCTTTCTATTTTGTACATAAGACGTTTACTTCAATTATTGACGAATTTTGATTTATCATCTTCCCTGTCATAGTTCCATCTATCTTTTGTCTGTGTGCGCGCATATATATAGGGTAAATTTCACCATTCGTCCCTTACCTTTCAACTTTTACACAATTGTGTCCCTATTCATTTTTTCTCGCCTCTTGGGTCCCCAATCTTTTATATTAGTTGAGTTTCATCCTTCCGTCGAACTTCTATCCATTTTCCGTTAAACCTCTACAAATTGACCATTTAACCCTTATATTTTTAAAAGTTTGGGAACTAAAACTGAAAATTACGCTAGATATAAGAAAATTGATAATAAAAAAATAAATATTATTATTATGTAAATGGAGTAATTTATTGATCAACTGAACCACTTAAATCGTACAGTAAGGAGGCAATAAGTAAATCAGGCACCTCGTCCCATACATGTGGCGACAAAAAAGAAATAGCATTCCTAGCTAATTTGTGTGCCAGAGAATTCCCCTGCCTTTCCCTGCATTTTGTTGAAATAGCAGAATGCAATCTTCGATGATAGAACCAAATTCGGAATAATGATCCCTTCTTTGCACATTAACCGCATCATAAATTTGCTTCCCGCCGGTCTTGAAAATGACTTCGTGAAATCCTTGATCTTTCACCCACAAGATGGCTTCCCTCAAGGCAAGAGCTTCAGCTTCCCTAGCCTCAAAGAGAACATCCCAAGTCCTAGTCATTCCTTGAACAAAAGCACCCATTTCATCTCGAATCAGCATGCCACAACCGCTACTGCCCTAGGACTGAAAAGTAGCAGCATGGAGATTGCATTTCACTTTCCCCACATGAGGCTTTGTCCAAATGGTCCCATGTAAAGCTGATTCAGGCTAAGAGGCATCGTTGGTCTTAACTTGTAGCCAATAATCATACAAGAAGCTCAGCGCCGAAGTCACAATTTGATATGGTGTCCAATGCGATCCTGACCAGTACTTAAAGTTCCTTTGCTTCAAGATATTCCACAAAACCACACACATCTTTTGAACATGAAACTCCCCCTCCCCTCTAAGAAGCAGAGCAAGCAGCAAAGTTTTAAGGGAAACTGAGTTTTGAATATGTATATTCCACTGCAATAAATGTCGCCAATAGCGGTGACACAGGCCCAAAAGTCGCCGCTATAGACCAACAACATTGACTTTTTGCGACGACCACGTTGTTACTATTAGCTCGTACCTGTTGCCTTTCAGCGACGACTGGAAACCCTGTAGCAATAACAGCTATAGTGACGACATATGTGTCGCCGCTATCTGACGAAACGGTTTTGGGCCACAAAAAATATTCAACCCGACCCATGACCCAACCCCCTGTGACCCGACCCGGCTCCCCCTCATTTAATTGAGGAATTATTTTGCCTCCACCATGATTTGAACCCTGGAAGTCTTCCTCCAACTCCAATGCTTTCTAGCAATTGATCTAAGACAATTTTCAATACCAAACTTGCATGTAAAATATATATTATATAAATTATTATAACAATAGCGACAAATATGATATCTATAGCAATGAAAATTCGTCGGTATAAGGCAAAAGAAAGGCGGGAAATCTTCCCGCCATGCTTTATAGTGACGACTTTCTTGTCGCCGCTACAAATGGAATAATGTCGCCCCTATAGGTTCTACCTACAGCGGCGACATCAGTCTGTCGCCGCTATAGGGGTAACCCTACTGCGGCGACTGGTTGTCACCGCTACAACCAAAGCTGTAGCAGCGAATTTCAGAGTCGTCGGAAATTTTTGTCGCAGTTGCCGAGATTTCTTGTAGTGTTCATACTTGTTGCTGTCCAGCAAGCTCTCACAAAGGAGCATCTAAGAAAAACATAGCAACCTTATAGTCGGACCTAACTGTTCAGTAGCCTAGACTATCATAATGCCGTACTCTAAAATCGTCTAAAGAAGATACAGTAAGTGGAATTCGAAGGACAGCATTGGCGTCCCTTGGATGGAAAATATTTTGAACCCGAGCCACATCCCATACATTTTCTCCTGGAAAAAACAGGTCTTTTACCAAGATATATGCCTCCAATCTCATCGTGAAGGGGAGTCTCTATATAAAAAGAATCATGTTCTCGAAGCAAAGTCTCCCTCCAAACTTTGACATTTGAGCCGTCTCCAATCTTCCACCTACAACCTCTCACCGACAATGCTTGTGGAACTCAAAATGCTCCTCCAACTAAAGCTTGGATTGTAACCAAGTGTGGCTGAAAGAAAATCCCCTCATGGGTAATATCTAGCTTTGAAGATATGTGAGACGAGAGCATTAGGGTTAGAAATTAAATTCCAGTCCTCTTTTCCTAGCATTGCAAGATTAAAACCATGTAGGTTACGGAAGCCCATACCACTTTTTTCTTTGCTAACACATAACCCGTCCCATTTATACCATTCAATTCCTTTTCCTCCATTACTATTCGAACCCCACCGGAAAGAGTTCATCATCCTCTTAAGCTCATCACACAATAACATGAGTAACCAGAAAACATTCATACTATATGCTAGAATAGATTGTGCGATACTCTTAATAAGAACCGTTACGTCCAGCTCGAGACAATAATTTCTCCTTCCAACCCCGTAATTTCTACCAAAGTCGCTCTCAAATGAAATTAAAGACATCTTTTTTTTTTTTTTTTTTGCCCACCAAAGAAGGTAGACCCAAATATCTGCCTGTGTTCAAAGGGTTACTGACTTTAAGAATTGTTGAAAGTGATGATTTACTCTGCTGATTGACATTACCAGTGAAAAAACTCCAGATTTAGCAAAGTTAACTACTTGGCCAGAAGCCCTTTCAAATTCTTGCAAAATTCTCTTCAAAGCGAAATACTAATCTTCCTTAGCTTTAAAAAACAGCAAGCTATCATCGGCAAATAATAGAGATAGACACTAGGAGCTGCTCTTGCCACCTCACATCCATGAATCTCACCCTTCTTTCCGCATTCTGTATAATAGCAAATAAACCTTCCTTGCAGATTATATAAAGATAAGCAGAAAATGGATCACCCTAACATAAACCATGCCGAAGCTGAATAGGTCCGACCTCCCTACCATTACAAGAGCTAGTGTATGTAACTGATTTTACGCAAAGCATAATTAACCAAACACAATTTGCTTGAAAACCCAGTTTCACCATCATTTTCTCCAAAAAAAAAAAAAAAGTACACCTAATTCTGTCATAAGCTTTGTTAATATCGATTTTCAAAGCCACTTCACCCTTTTTCCCCGCACTTTCCTCTTCATGTAGTGAATGATTTCAAAAGCCACAAGGACATTATCAATGATAGAGGCCTGGGACAAAAGCTGATTGAAAGTTGGAGATGATTTTGGGTAGCAACTTCATGAGACGATTTGCCAGCACCTTAGCAATAATCTTATATAAGACATTGCATAAAGAGATGGGTCTAAAATCTTTTATACATTTGGGGGCCTCAATTTTAGGAATCAAAGTAATAATAGTTTCATTAAGCTTTTGTGGGAAATGAGTACAAGAGATTCAACCAATACATGCTTCAGTAATTTCTTTACCAATTGGAGGCCAAACAAGCTGATAAAAGGCTGCATTAAGTCCGTCCAGCCCAGGCGATTTATCCAGATGATTCTGAAACACTGCTTGTTTAAATTCTTCCTCCGTGAAAAGCTCAAGTAACAAATCATTATTTGCTTATGTTACCTTTCTGTTGACATAATCCAGAATTCTTCTTTCACCCAAATCATCTTCTTCATATAAATTAACAAAATAGTCTCTCACAATATCACACATAACCTCTGTCTTCATTCCAAACACCATTGTCATCTTTCAATATTTCTGAATCTTTTTTCTCCTCTTTCTATCTGATGCAACAGCGTGAAAGAATCTTGTGTTTGCATCGCCTTCTTTTAGCCAGAATTTCTTCGACTGTTGCTTCCAATATGTTTCTTCCGTCACTAGTAAATCACTGAGCATCAATTTCTTGGCTTTAATTGCCTCCTGATCTTGTCGACTATTACTCTTAAGCAACCAATCAATCTCAGCCTTCAGCCCCTCAATTCTTGTCCTGAATTTCTTCACCAATTCTTTCCCCTATCTTTGAAGATTAGTAGCGCAGGTATCCAATATGTTGACAATCTCCATATTGGAATCAAGAACTAAAGCCCTCTGAACCATCACATCGAAGTCAGGTTCTTTAAGCCAGCTGTTTTCGAACCTAAAGTGAGCCCTTCTTTGGTTCCATTGAAGCTTTTGATCCTCCAGTAAAATAGGTGAGTGATCAGACACTGCGGAGATCAGGTTGTATAATTTGGCTCCTGGGAACATATTAAGCCAAGTTATTGTTCCCAAAGCTCTATCAAGCCTCTCTTCCACCCAATTGTCAGTGCCCCTGCTCTTCTCCCATGTGAAAAGGTGTCCTTGTAGAGGGATATCATATAAGCTACAATCTGACAGTCTCCCTAAAGCCACGAAGAAGATAATTAGGATGACGCTGCCTTCTCTTTTTGTCTGACTCATATAATAGTTCGTTGAAATCTCTAATTACACACCAAGGAAGAGAAGATAAGCTACTGAGATTACGCAGAAACTTCCAAGACTCTACTCGACGACTTCGTTCGGGGAACCCGTAAAAACTAGTTAGCCACCACAAGGCGCTGTCCTCTGTTCTAACTTCGACATCAATATGGTCAGACGCGAAGCCAGTAATTGTACAATCATCCGACTTCTTCCACAGAACAGCTAAGCCTTCGCTCCGCCCCATCTGTCCATTGGAAATGCACCAGCGAATTGAATTTTAACTCTTATCTCCTCAATTTTTCCAACTGCAGCAGTGTCTCTGACAAGAATACAATACTCGACTTACGAGACCTAATAATCTCACACACGGTAAGAAGTGCTCGGGCATTGCCCAGCCCCCGGCAGTTCAGTTGAGCCAATTCATAATTTCCGGCAGGCCTGGGAACCAGGACCCGCCGTTTTCGTGTTGTTGTTGGACCCAGTTATCACCTTCTCCATCATCTTCCTGAAAAATAAATGGGTTCTTTTCATAAATACTCCTTTTTTTTTATAGAGGTTTCAAAAAATACATTACTTTTAAACTTATTTGTGAAAGTACCCCACTCAAGTATAAAAATACCCCATACCAAGTTTTAATTAATTCTAATTTTTTATTAAATTTGAGCATAATTATAATAATTTTTATTATTAATTTATTATTATAATTATAATAATATAATCATATTATTATATAATATGATAAGTAGTATAGTTCCCTAACAAAACTACCACCACATCACTTTTGTCGATGTCACCACTGCAGCTAAGTTGCCACCGTTGAAAAACGTAACATAACCCCAAAAACATAATAAAATGATAACATGGAAAAAATGTGATAACAAAACATCCATGATAACACAAAAATATGTTAACATGTTTGCCCCCAAAATAATAATGATATAATAATAGTAATGGTAACAAATGATGGAAAACCACTCAAAAACCACTGGAAAATTCGTGTTACCAAATTATAACTGGAAAACCAAAAAAATAAAAAATAAGAGCACAGTAACAATACAAACCATGGTAACAAAAACATGGTATCATGGTATCAATAAAACACATAATAACAATCCAAAAATATGGTAAGAAGAACACCAAAAAACTCATCACCAAAAAATTCATCACAAAACATGGTATCATGTTTATATAAAGTAAAAAAAAAAATCAAAATTTAAAAGTGAAACGTTAACAAGAAACCCTAAAGATATTTCAAAAGGAAAAAAAAAGGGAAAGAAAAGAGGAAAAAGGACAAATGAAACCCCAAAGCATATTAATCAATGCATAGTAATAGTAATAAGTAACAAAATCGTGGAAAACACATAAGCAATGATTTTCAAGTGAAAAAAATTTACATAATCATGATAAAAAAAAAACAATCTATTAGCAATGATGCCAAGGAAAAAAACAAAGAACATCAAATAACAAAAACCATAGAAGAAAAAAGCAATCATCAATGCAAAATAATATAACCAGGAAAAAAAGCATCGTAATCTATAATTGAGATTTCAAAAATAAATAAATAAAAAGTAAAAAAACAGATGCAGATTGTTTTCACGAGAAATTTTAGAGAAATAATAAAATAAACAAAAAATTAAAAAAAAATGGTGAATTCAGAACTGTTGCCGGAACCACTATGATTCACCGTCGATCTGTTACTATGTGTAGTCACGGTGGTGGCGGCGAATGAGGCGTGGCGAACATGGTAGATGGTTATTTGGTGGTAGCACTGCTTGTGGTGAACGGATGTAAGCTATATGGTTGGTTGTCGTGGCGGTTGGCAATTGGAAGCTGTGGCGGTGGTGGCGGGTGGCAGTGAATGGATGGAATGGTGATGAAGAATATTGTGGGTGGTGGCTAGGGTTTGATACATATATACACACATGAATTAGGATATATATAAAATAAACTAATAATAAAATAATAA
>CAVNYN010272491.1:0-10686 GCA_963692815.1 Nyctanthes arbor-tristis | reverse complement strand
TCCAAACAGAGAATGCTGTGATCACTAGTTAATGTATCCTTTGTTACAAGATTTTTTAGGTTGTCACCTGCTTGCTTTTCTATGCAGACTTCAGCTTTCCTAGCTTCAACAACCTAAGACACATAACAACAATGATAATATATACATCGCAAGAATCATAAAGTTCGATATCAATGGTACTTACAAGTTTTCCACTTTCCACACATCTGTAGACGGCAATGTTGTCCCCGGTTTTCAAGCCATGTACACTGACAAACTCCCCTGTTGAGGTTCGACAACAATGTGTTATAAGTAAAATAAAGGAGCTTGAAGCCATGAAAATTAACCAGAAGAAAAGGAGAAAGAGTTGTGGCACCAGTGTTCTCCAGCACATACATTCGGCTGTTGTTGTTTGGCCAGAACCTGTGCATAAAACTGAGGGGCCATTAGTAAATTTCGCACATGAATCCCTCGTCTTGAAACCATAGAAAAACAATTCGAAATGCTGAAAAGGTGCTCTGCATCATCGGCTGTATAATGTGTAATGTTGAACAGTTAACTCAGACCTGAACTTGAAATCCCACTCATGAATGCCATCAATGTCATACATTGTGATTTGAACGCCTTCCTTCAACTCGAGAGGAGGAAGATGACTCTCAGCCGCTTTCTGAACTTAACCGTGATATAAAATGATTAGGCATTCAGTTCCACCTTAATATCTTTTCAATAATCAGATTTTACTAGTATATATCAAAATTGTAACTTCCTGCATAAAAATTAGCAAAGTGTTGCAAGACTGAGGAAGTACACTTAATACAACGGAAAAAATATGACTTTTATGAATCGAACCTTTGGAATGATCATTCTTTTTAGGTTGCTTACATCGCTCTTCTTCAGCAACTTACCGAATAGATATTCAAGCTTACCATAATTAATAATTTCCTGAAGCATGAAGCCGTTAGGATTTATAACAGAGAACAACTCTGAATATGTCATGAAATTCGAACTGTACATAACAGAAAACAATTAATTGCAGATTTACAATAAAATAAAATTAATTCAAGATGTTTACATTGCACATTGATATCCAGCTACCCTTATAATTAGAGATGTAAATGAAATTTCAAGATTCAACTGTTTCATCAATTTCTAACTATTTAAAAAAAAAAACATATATATTTTATAATTTCAAAAAAAAATGTGTGTAATCACCATTTCGTAATTCGTATGGTCAAGAGATTACATAAGCATTCCCACCAACTTTTAAGTTGATGACACTCCATTTTCGTCAATCTCTCTGTAGTCTGTAGACACCCGTCTTATACGTATATTTCTTTAGAGTATCCGTATCTGTACACATTCCAATCCAATCCCAGATTCATGAATCACAGGTAGATTATCACCATTGCAGCAGGAGGAAAGAATCTGGGTTTGTATTGGATAGCAGTAAATTATGAACAAATCAAGAAATTAAACACTCACAATTTAAGAAACTCAGATCCCAGGTCGCAGAAATGTTTTATTACCAAGAATAGAAAAGATCTTCTGCGAATTCCATTTATGGAAAACTGAAAACTTTACCTTTTTAAAAGTCGTCTATAAGAAGAAGTGAAAAGTATTATGCAACAATTCAATAATGAAGAAAAAGGAGCGAGAGAGAGTTTACACGTGCGGAGACAGGGGAAGGCACGTGAGAGCAGGAAATTTTGAGGTTGTCAAGACAGCTTCTCTTCACTCTGCTTCCAATTCTCGGCTTTCTCCGAACTCTAAATGAAGGCCCAGAAAGAAGGTCCTGGTTCCGAGTCAACTTACCGGACTCAACCTGATGCACCCGGTCATGAAGAACTCGGCTTCTGCTGCTGCTACTACTACTACTTCTCCTCCTCCTCCTCTCACCGGAATGTAATTTCTCCATTTTGGTTTTCTTTAATTTTCTTTTTCCACTACGTAAGAACTCCAAAAAAAGGAAGTAATGGTGGTGACTCTGTTGGGCTTTTGTAGTTGGGAGTACAGGAGTACAGAGAAGGTATTATGGTAAATAGCGGGTGAAGACAAGGGTAAAGTTGTTTGTTTTCTTTTACCAAATTTGGCAAAGAAATTGGTGGAGAAAAGGGGGTACGTACATGAATGACATTTGTTCAATGGAGGTTCTTTTGGGATGTTTTGGGGCAGGGGGCGGGGGTGGGGTTTAACCAGGGTTAAAAATGGGGTTAATTAGCATTTGCGGGAAAGACACTATTATTAATAAATAAAAAGAAAATGGCTCTTGTGGGGTGTGAAAGTTTTTTTTGGGGGGCGGGGGGGGGTGACGAATGGTAATTTGAAAAAATGAGAGTGATGTGGTGGAAGAGAAGAATGTACAGGTGTTGAAAAACTTCTGATTTTGGGCAACTGAAATCAATGGCGTTAATAGTAATTATTTGTTTGGGCTTAATTTGGGGTTATGTTTTGGAGTTTGCCCTTTGATTTTATACTCATTTTTCTTTTCCTTTTGGATAGATGAAAATGGGAAAGTCCCAACTTTCAGAGGAAGAGAGAGGTTTTGGGAAATGGAAAGGTGAGTGGAGGGAGGCACCGCCAAATTAACTCAACAGCAGGGGCTAATGGCGGAAAATTTTACATCATCATTTTTGGTAGCTTTTCTCTTCGGATGGGTACCCCAACAGATTCATCGACACCTGTATGAATAATTCCTTCTAATTAAGCTGATGACGCTAGCAATTTCTGCTTGCGTCACCGTCCTTGTCCGCAAGGCTTCCCTCTTCGTGCAGCCATAGGAACAAAAATGATGGGGAGAGGAGCTAGGGAGAGTACTCTATGACATGGCCCTCCCTGATAAGGGGGAATTAGGGTTACCTTTGATTTCCCCCAATCAAGAACTTACACGTTAGAAAGTACCCTAGAAGCATAGGAATGGCAATTTGGGGAGGGGTGTGGGGGTGTTTGGGACATGTATGCTCCCACCCCTTCCCCCGCCCCGTCCCTTCCCTTCCCTTCCCTTCCCTTCCCTTCCCTTCCCGTCAAGTTAAGTAAATCTCCACCCCATATTCAATTTAATCGGGTACAGGGTAGGAAAAGTTTGGGCAGGGTACTAAAAAAATACCTGTTACCCGTTTCGTTAAGAAAAATCTTAAAAATATATTTAAAAAATAAAAAATGGAAACTAGTGAAGACTTTGGGTAGATTAGTGGAGACTTGAAGGGTTTGAGTTCGTCATAGACGAGAGGAGTTGATTTAGGGAGAGGGTTTGATTTGTCTTTGAATTAGTTTTTTTTTTTATATTTTAAGAAAACTCAAATTTTGAATGAATCAATTGTTAGGTTAGTAAGAAATTTAATAAAAACATGATCAATCAAGATGTTAAAGTCTATTGTTTCCATCTTTGGGCATCAAGATCGAACCCTCAACATCTCACTACTCAGGTTCAAATTTTTTTCTAAAAAATAATAATAATAAAATAAATCGGGCAACAGGTCGAGGCGGATTGCCGTTCCTAGCCAGAAGGGAGATGAAGACGGCAAAGACCGCTCAATGTTGGAAATAACTCTAAATCATTCATGTGCCGCACATCTATTTTTCTATGTGGAATCGCATCTCTAAAGTTTGAGTTGGAGACTTGGTGGAGTACAGCTACTTGGAGGGTGGAATCTGACCCATCGTTGACTCAATTCCCTCTCAGATTTTTAGGTTGAAAGCGTGACAACCAATGTGGATTACAATTGTGTGGCCAAATAAAGTTTTTCCTTTCTATATATATCTATGTTTTCCCTTCATTTATCACTTTCACCTTTTTACTTTTGACATTTTCACCCTACGTTAGAATTGCTCTTATGCCACCTAGTAACCCGTGTGGGTTCAGTTCATGTGATACACCCACAGCCACAGCCACACCCATGAGGCATTTAATTTCACATGACGTGTGTCCCATGCATTCACACTGGTTATTCAATTTTATTACACTTTTTCTACGGAATCGAGATTCACGGATATCGGCTACCAATTAATAACAGGCAAACAATCAAGTCGTGAAACTACATGTGGTTTTATACATTGTTTTTTTATTAGTAATTGGTTTCTTAGAGAGCCATATATGACTCCATATAAAAAGGAGATTCTAAAAATCTTAGTTTCTAAAACTTGAGGGCAAAAATGCAGAAACGTGAAAATTACAAGGTAGATGGTGTCATGGTGCCAATTAGCTGAACTTTTGAACGCATCTTTAGGGAGAAACATAACATGTTTTTACCTTTTAGGTGACTAAATATGAGATGTCTGAATCATTAGTGAAATAGTTTGGAGTTTGCCATGAAACTGTTAGTTGATACGACGGAATATATTGGGTTATGTAACAGTAGGGATATATATTTTTTCCTTTTAATTATATATGAAAATGATATAGCATCATCTATTAATACCTTAGTGCCGCCAAGACCTTTGTAGTCTAATGGCATCCGTTTCCGTACTAGTTGTTTATATCTTTGGTCGAGAGTTCGATTATCATCCCCTACTATCCCCTTGTAATGTCAGAAAAATAAAAATATCTTGGTGTCGGTGGCGAAATTTCTAAAATGAAATAATTGTCATTTATTGGTGGATATAAGTTGTCATACTTGTAAAGCTCACGTCTACACCAATGGTTGACGTCACAAGGGTGACAACAACTGACACTAGAACAAGACTGCATCATTTGGTTCGTTTCAGAATTAAATATACAATGCATATATGATATGGTTAATTTCACAAATCATCCACAACCTTGAGTTTAGTCTCGATCTCGTTCTCAACCTTTGTTTTCACACCCCACAGCCCCCAACATTTGAAAAATACACACAAATCGTCTATATTTCTACTGTTGGGCAAAATTTTTAACAAAATAACGATTATACCCCCTATAAATATTTTAAATTTTTCTTAAAAGGTTTAAAAATAATAAAAAACTAAATACCCAACCCACCCACCCACCCCACGTCCCCCCTCCTCTCCGGCCACAATTCCGGCTGCCAGCCGCCGGAATGGTCCATTCCGACGCCAAAAGGGGGAGTGAATCCCCCCATTTCGCTGTCATTTCACCCCATCTGTACTGCCATTTTGGCAGCATTTAACTCAGAACTAGGGGGTAAATCCCCCCATTTTGCTGTCGGAAATGGCAGCGAAATTGTTGGGGAGGGATTTACCCCCCATTTGTGCTGCCAGCAAACTGCAACAATGCTGTCGTTTTCTGGCAGCACAACTGCTACTGGAAATGGCAGCGTAATCACTGCCATTTCTGACAGCATTTAACTCATAAAATGAGGGGTGAATCACTCTATTTGTATTGCCAGAAAATGACAGCAATGTTGCCCGAAATGGCAGCGATTTCTAGCAGCATTTAACACAGAAATGGGGGGTAGTAGAGAAATGAGGGGAATTTACCCCCCATTTGTGCTGCCGGAAATGGCCGCGAAATCGCTGCCATTTCCGGCAGCATTTAACTCAGAAATTGGGGGGTGAATATTGCTACCATTTCCGGCATCATTTAACTCAGAAATAGGGGGTGAATCTCCCTCCCTCCATTTCATGGCAGCGAAATAGGGGAGGATTTACCCCCCATTTGTGCTGCCAAAAAACGGCAGCAATGCTATTGCCATTTCCAATAGTGAAATTGGGGGATTCACCCTATATTTCTCAGTAGGCAGCATTTGTGCTGCCTGAATGACAACACATATGGAGGTGAATCCCCCCATTTTGCTGCTATTCCCGGCAGCAAAGTAGGGGGATTCACCCCTCCACTTTTTGGCAGTCGGAATGGATCATTCAGGCTGCCGGCAACCGGCATTACGGCCGAAGGGAAGGGGGACTTGGGGTAGGGTGGGGGTGGGTCGGTTTTTTAGGTTTTTATTATTTTTAAACCTTTTAAGAAAAATTTAAAATATTTATGGAGGTATAATCGTTATTTTGTTAAAAATTTTGCCAAACAGTAGATATATAGACAATTTGTGTGTATTTTTCAAAGGTTGGGAACGAAATCGATACTATACTCAAAGGTTGGGGATGATTTGTAAAATTAACCATATATGATATGATCATCTTGGCAATTATTTAGTTGCGACGGAACCTCAAGTATTTTTTAAATAAATGCAGTAATGCATCAAATCAAAACCTGACTCTCAGTTTTTCGGTTTTCTATCTCAATGTCATTCACTCTAAAATCATAATTAAACTGAACTAGCGAGTACAACTGAAAGTCTGAAAGAAGAAAAAAAATAGAAAACAAGCTAGAAATCGATTTGGTTCATTCACAAAATTGGAGATCAACAAGCTTGTCTTGGGATTAAGCCGACTAGGGGGAAAAAGAAGAAAAATCAACAATTTTTGTGTGAGAATGAAAAATAATTTATCCGTATGGTTAAGTTTTTAAAATTCATTTTTAATTATTTAATTAAAATATGTTATAAGACGTGATGCAGCATAATTCCAGTCGAGTTCTATATATTCGTTATTGGATTTTCAGCTATGCTTTGCATAGGCAATATTAAAACAAATTATATGTAATGGTTAATAAGTAAAATTGAATAACGCATTATTATAGGCATTTGTCAACTGCGATATTTTGTTATCTTGTCATGAACTAATACTTGTTATATTACACTGGATATTAAATGTAATTACGTAGAGTCAGGAAATAAAGTATTTTACTTTACTTAATAACTATATTATAATTAACATTTTATCAACTTTAAAATGATAATTATAAACTATTTATCAGAATATTAATTATAAACTATTTATCAGAAACTATTTTATTTATTTATTTAGTGAATATATTAGAATATTTCGAAATATGTAAATAAAGTCTTTATGATGAGAATAAAAGATTATTAAATGAATACAAAATAATAAATAACCTATTGAACACTTGGTATGAATCAGTTTAATTTTCTAACAAAAGTTTTCAAAATAAGTTGTTATAATAAAATGATGAATGTATTTCTCTAAAATAAACTAATTCCATTTGACAAATGACAAGAGTATTGTTAATTGGCAAGAATTATTATCTAAATGATCTCTAATAGTTATATGATAAAAATATATTTAATAAAATAGTAAACTAATTAGATATAACTCGAGTAGACCCCAAAAGCAATTAAAAATGATTTAAAAAATTAAGCTATTATATAAATAACACCCCATTTGCTTGATTTCATTTAATCTAAATACTTTTAAAGGATATTTTGTATTCCTAATTTAAGTTTTTGAATATAATCAAGTATATATATATATATATATATGAAGTCACCAATTAAATATAAATATATAGAAACTGATTCATATTTAAAATTGAAGAAATCAATTTTATTTCATATATATAATGTGATCCATATTTTTTAAAGTTTTCTCTTTAAAAATTGAATTTGAGCTACTTAAACTATAATATTATATTTTGATAAATTAAAATATTTAGTAAAAGAATTAAAGGGAAAAAATATTATAAAATACGACAAAAGATATTAAAAACTCAAACAAAAACTATATATAAAAATCGGTGAAATGGGTAGCCCTTCCAATCTCGGTTATTTGTCTTATTTAAAAAATTAAATTTCATTCATCGATCAGTAATTTTAAATGAAGCCAAATTATCAGAAACCAGAATGTTGTTTTAAAGATATAAGAAGATAAAGGAAAATTAAAATCAAAAGAACAAAATCTAATCAAATCAATTTAAATCGGAACAACAAATATATATATATATATATATATGACCGCAAGAATTACCTCAACGAACTTAAAAAGTCTAAAATATCTCCCTAAAATACAGTTTTAGCGGGAAAATTGCGGACTGTACTATAGACTAATTTCCTTATATATATATATCATATTGTGTTCACCATTCATCCACTCAATTATATTGCTTATATCTCATGATGATTTCGCAATAATTTATTTCTAATTTATCGCAACATATTTCAAAAAAAAAAAATTATTGCAAAATATAAACAATTCAATATGGTGAATGTTTAGTGTTATTATCCTTTTTATTATTAGGGTTCTTTACATAAAAGGTACCTTATTGGAATGGTCATTGAAATATACCTCAAGAATGAAACAAATTGCAAATATGCACCTTTTGATTGCCAAAAAAAAAAAAAAATCCCTATATATAAAAAATAATTAAAAAGATTAAAAACTCATAAAATTACAATATAAAAAACACAATATGAATATTATCATTCCAGAAATTATGCAACGAAATTAAATTGATTATCAGTTACATAACGTGGATGGAGTGAAAATCCAATTTAATAACTACTAATAAATTTCCTAAGATTTCTCCCCATAATTCAATCCACTAACTACACCTTCATCTATAAGAAAAAGACTAAAAATTCATATGAAGAAATTCATATTCAGGAAAAGAATTTGTTACCTGTCAAGAACATAGCAGAAAACAAAAAACATACCAATATAAGCAGGCGTTTGTTTTAATAACAGGATTGCAAATAAGGCGCATAGGTGTGGTGATGCTATTCAATGGTCATTGGACACCGGACAACCAATTCGTAGACTACACTTCAATAGGATGCTTGTCACCGGAAAACTGTACCATAGAACGCCTTGAAGAACTAATTTACGCGGAAATAGGCAGAACTCGAGATGAATACCAATCGAAGATAAAGTATATGCTTGACAACACAGGTACATTTATGAAAATAAATAATAAGTCTTCGCTACAATTCTATTTGGAGCTGAAAGATGAAGCAAAAATAATGGAGAAATACCCAATTTTAGTGGAGTATGAACAGTGGCCACCATCTGCTCTTGACACTGGTATGAGCAACGTACAAATCCCTGGCAATATGTTGCAAAATTTATTACATAGGGTTATCACTTGAGCCGATGTCTCACTCACTGCGTTGCCAAGATCACAAGAGATGAGTGAGGAACTCTGTGAACTTATTTCCAAAGATATTATTGATGATGAAGACATCTTGTATGAGGTTATTGCTGAAGTTGACAGCTAAAGCATTTGTGTGAGACGTGTTTGTCAACAAAGAAATATTGGCTATAAGATTAGAAATGAATGTAGTGAAGGAACGATACAAATTCCGTGTCCCAATGTCTGACAAGACGTTGTATTATGTGAAATGTGTGGACGACAGATATGGGTGGAGGTTGCAAGCAATAGCAGTACAGAAAACTGATGTGTTTTAAATTAGTAAGATCAGTGGTAGTCATGTGTGTACATTTGATTTCTTGAGTGGTGAGCATAGGAACGTATCAAGTGATCTCATTGCATATACTATAGAATATAAATTCATGCATTCTAGGACAATTTACACAGCTTCGGATATCGCAACGGACATAAAGAAAAGGCTCTTTCTGAGACTGACATATAATAAGGCCCAGAGATCACGAGAAAAGGCATTACAGATGATAAGGAGTGATCCTTCACAATCATACCAAAAATTTGTAGCGTATTCATTTCGGTTAAGCATAGTAAATCCAAATACCATAACTAGCCTTGCAATTGATCGATGACGCCAAAAGATTCAAGTATTGCTTTGTTGCTCTTGGAGCCTCGATTAAAGTTTGGCAATATTGCATACCTGTTATTGTGGTTGATGTAACCTATTTGAATGGTATTTTTGGAGGAGTATTGTTCATTACATACACACAGGACGGTAACAACAAGATCTTTAGTCTGGCCTACGGGATTGGCAATAGTGAATATGACAAGTCATGGGGTTGGTTATTTGGTCGGTTAAAAAATTCATTTGGAGAGAGGGAAGGATTGTGTATATATTGTGTCCGATACACATCAAAGTATATATAACATACAAATGCAACTCATGTCGCTTGCACATACCACATGTTTAAGAACCTAAGGAATGAACATGGTAAGAAGGCTGCCCTAATCAAGAAGCAATTCAACAAGGCAGTCCGTGCTTATACAAAGAAGGAGTTCCATATATACATGCATCAAATAAAGGGAAAGATTGTCGAAGTATTCAAATATCTAGCAAGTACTTGAATTGTTACCAATGAGTAACAATTTAATAATTTGCTATGTTACTAAGTTTATAAGTCATATAATAATCTTATTGTATGAGATAATTTATCATTTCGTAACAAACAAGGTTGTGGTTGTTCAAAAGGAAAAAACAGGTTTTGAAAATTGGTCGAGAGCATATGCGGCTATTAATAGGTATTATGTATTGACCAAGAATAGCGCAAAATCTGCCAACGCCATTTTTAGGGATTCTAAGGACTTTCCAGTTGAGGCACTCCTAGAATGTATGTGCGCACGAGTGCAAAAATGGTTCAAAAAAAGACTAAAAGATGCAAGATATACATTTACAACACTCTGTTCAAAACAAGAGATGTTATTGAAAGAAACCCTGGTCCTATCGTTGAGGCTTGAGGTTTGTAACACTTTGATTGTCTGTGTATTGTTGTGGTGTGTAATGGAGGTATATCTTTCCAGTCAAAGGTATGTGTTACCAAGTGTTTAATGGAAACTTGCACTACATTGTTAATCTTGAAGATAAGACATGTACATGTGGCAAGTTCCAAATTGATGAGTTGCCATGTTCCCATGCAATAGCAGTTATTTTACCAATCCACTTAGACAAGTACAAATATTGTTCAGATTTTTTCACGGCCAGTAACGCATTGAAGCTGTATGACGGAGAGATGTACCGATTAGGCAATCTGGATGAATCGGACATT
>CAVNYN010272489.1:0-14285 GCA_963692815.1 Nyctanthes arbor-tristis | reverse complement strand
TGAAGTCTTTTTTTTGTATGGGTACGGAGGGATAGGTAAGACATTTGTCTGGAACACTTTGCCTATAGCTTTGAGGTCTAAAGGAGAAATTGTGTTGAATGTGGCATCCAGCGGTATTGCATTTCTACTTCTTCCAGGGGGTCGAACAGCACATTCAAGGTTTGCAATACCTCTCAATTGAACTGAAGAGTCAACCTACAATATCAAACAAGGAAGCCCATTTGCCGCATTGATAGCTAAAGCGAGACTTATCATTTGGGATGAGTCCCCAGTGATGAATAGATATTCCTTCGAGGCTTTTGATAGAAGTATGCGAAACATTCTTAGAGAGGAAAATCCATTTAGTATGAGTCAACCATTTGGTGCCAAGACAATAGTTTTTGGAGGCGATTTTGGGCAAATCTTGCCAGTTATACCTAATGGAAGTAGACAAAACATTGTGAATGCAACAATTAATTCTTCCGACTTGTGGCATCATTGTCAAGTTTTGAGGCTAACAAAGAATATGCGACTGCAAGGGCTTCAGAATGGCAGCGAATGCACTGAATTGGTGGACAAAATCTGATTGGATCTCAGGCATTGGTGATGGTACTATTGGTGGACAAAATGATGGTTATGCTGATATTGAAATCCCAGATGACCTATTAGTTCATGACTCAAGAGATCCAGTATCTTCTATTGTTAGAAGTACCTATCCTGATTTTTTAGTAAACGGTTGCAATAGTAGATTTTTAAATGGTAAGGCCATTCTTGCACCGACTCTTGACGTTGTAGACATGGTCAATGACCATATGGTTTCATTAAACCCTTTTGATGAAAAGACTTACTTGAGCTCTGATGCCACATGCAAGTCGGATTCGTACAGTGAGTTGGTCGGGGATCTTCATACACCTGAGTATTTGAATGGTATAAGATCATCTGGAGTTCCAAACCATGAGTTACGTTTGAAAGTTGGTGTTCTAGTAATGTTGTTAAGAAATGTAGATCCTCCTACTGGACTCTGTAATGGTACTAGACTGATAATTACAAGGTTGGGTTGTCACATCATAGAAGAAAAGATTTTGACTGGTCCAAATGCAGGAGAAGAATTTTTAATCCCAAGGATGACTCTGACTCCGTTTGACATTAGGTTGCCATTTCAGAGGCGTCAATTCCCTATGATGGTGTTAAATGCAATGACAATAAACAAAAGCCAGAGACAGTCACTTTGCCACATAGGGATTTTCTTGAAAAGGCTAGTCTTCAGCCATGGTCAACTCTATGTAGCTGTTTCTGGAGTTACCAGCCAAAAGGGACTGAAGTTTATGATTTGTGACAACAATGGGCACCCGAGCAACAAGACTGTGAATGTTGTGTTTAAAGAAGTTTTCAGGAATTTGGATTAGTACTGTAAGTGAATTGCATGCTATTTTATTCTTATTTGTGTCTTTTTTTTTTATTTGAGGTTAGCTGTTCATTATACATTTCATGGCAATTATTATTTTTGTCCTAATTCTACATAACTGTCTAATAATTAATTATCTTCAGTTGAGTTTAATCAATAGGTGTTACCTTTACATTGCTATTGGTGTAATTTTGCTTATTTGATTTCACTTTATTTCCAGGTGAATGGTGTTTCCACTTAGCCTTTAGCTATAAAAAACTCTTCACAACATCTATCTCATGCCAATCACTATGTGGTAATACAGAGACTTACATCATTCTATGTTGAAATTGTACTTATTAATTTCTTCTCATTGTAATTAGATTGCATGACCTTGGTTTTAAGGATTACATTTTTTTTCTTGGTTTTGCTCTCCAGGAGTGTTTAATTGCTCAAGGGACGTAATTGTTGAAATGATATTGTTCTGCAGAAGACTGTAAGTACGAGACACGTTTAAAATTCCTTGCAAGAATGACTTTTTTTTTTTATTATTCTATGCTTAGAAGAAACTTCAGCCATGCTACTAAGTATTGTTTCTGGTATTTAAATTGCAATCTATTCATGTAGATTATTAGAATCAAATTTTACACTAAAACATTCAACATTTTGCGTGATGGATTGTCTGATGTTAGTGTAATACTCTTTAACATCTATATGCTACTTTCAATACATAAAATTGCTACTTAGAATTTATATTGTGTAGTAGTTTGATTATATTTTATATTACAATATTTTGTATTCCTCATTCGAATGTTGATATCCTTCATGGTGAATTTAGTTTTTTATTTTCAATTATTTGTCTATAGAGTGCTATTATACTATACTCTCTTACAACTAACATTTCTATCATATTGTACGCTGCACATTGTAAGGTATTGTATTCTATCATAGAGACTTCAACAGTTTGGCCGTCAAATTGTGTTATGAATATTCTCTTTTCTATTACACTTATATATCAATTAAATTCAATTTAATTACCTTCGCTTATTGTAAACGATTGTGCCATACATGATTCTTTTTTTTTAGTTTACTAAAAGAACAATCACAATATGTACTTTTGATCATTAAAATTCACTAGGGTGAAAAATCTAGTAATATATAATACAATAATTTTCAATTGGATTTGGATTCTCAATTTCAATTTTCCTGCTCTTTTTTTGATATCGTCATGATATTGCACAATAATTTGGATTCAATTGGTGCCCCAATTAGTTGTCAATTGGTTTTATTTTTCAAGTTTTAAAATTTAAACTTTTCTTATTTGGATATTCATCACGAGTTTTCAATAATTTATATTAGTTTATTATTAGTTTTTTATATTCCTTTTTTATTTTAGTTTCCTCATTTCTATTTTTTAGTATTTATATATAATTATGAGTTTTTATAAGTTTTTATTATCCGTTACCGATATAGATTTGACGTCGAGTAACTGTTCTATTTCTTATGAATTAGTATTTTTTAGAATTATACTTCCTTTTATTGAATTATTCGAGCTCATTATAAACTAATTGTCTGGTATTATCTCTATTTATTCATTTATTTATTATTTATGTTTGTTTGATTTTCAACATTTCCTTTACAGAGTCTTTGATAATATCAAAACCAAAATTTATTTCAGAATAACTTAGAAACTTATTTCAAATAACTTATATTACAAATGAAAACTTAGTTCAGAATAACTTAGAGCAAATCAACTGATTTATTTATTCTTCTTTTTTTTTTTGCGACAAAAATCCATTTATTTGCATCACTCCAACAACTAAATACATATAATGTAATTCTATTATAATAATATATGGCTAAAATTTATTTTCTTGACATCTATGATCTAACTTAAAAATCTTTGTGACTATTTTTTTAATCTTTGTTTCTATATCATTTATGTTACAATGATTATGTTGTAGTAGATGCAAATAATTTATTTTTTAGTCTTTTTTCTCCATAGATGTGAAACCTTCAAAATATCGACTGGATTTTTGTTGTTATTTCATTTGATTTAATTATTATTGTGACTATTTATTATTTTTTGCAATTTATGTAATAAATTTTTTTTATATGAAACATTGAGAATTTTCCGTGCAATGTACGGGTTGAATACTAATTGGTCGATATTTTTATTTGATAAAGATAATAATGAATTTTAACGAAAATTTTGTGAACAAAGTAATAAGAAATCTACAAGAAGAAAATGAACTACACAAAAAGAAAAATTAAGCTCTCCATTGCGATTATATGATATTATTTTCCTTTTTATGATGTCCCACATATGTGGTCCTCCTTATATTAAAAAGTTTAACTTGCATTTCTTTACAAATATATGTCTTTTTAACATTTTAATTATAACTATCAATTTTAAATTTTACTCATAGAAAGGATACGTCCAGAGAACACTTTTTTATGAGTATGAAAATTTTTATTTGAACGAGTGTCGAGTAAATACGGGTATATATTCGCCCGATACATAAATTATTAGATTGTTAACTAATAATATTAAATAAGTTAGATGATTTAAAAGTGAAATCTAGTAAAGTATTAATTGAGTACATAAACAGGTAGCTATTAATATACTATTAATAAAACATAAATTTAATGAGTCAAATACTAAATTAAAATTGTATATTATTATTTTAGCTATGCAAATTTGATAATGCGTATTTGTGAAATATTTTATTATTCATTATTATTGTATTTTTTTGAAAATTAATCTTCTCATACAACGCACGAGTGAGAGACTAAACTTATAATTGTAATAATTGATTGTGATATGATTATTTATAGCGATGGAAATAGGGCGGATTTGCCATACTTTGGACCCGCCCCATGAGTCTTGAAGTCACCCAGACCCACCCCAATCCCTATAAATTCATATGGCTGTTCAAGACAAGTCGGGTCATGGGACGGGTTGAGACGCCACCATGACCCACAAAAGGACTCATGAATTTTTTTCCCCTTTCAATTAATGTTATATGCAACACATTATTAATTGATGAACGTAGAATAAAACAAAACCTTTATTTAGAATTTTAAGGTTCACAACATTAACTAATAAAATAACATGATTCTTTCAATTCGATAGAAAAATGTGCTCTTCCGATCTAAATAATATAATAATAAAATAAAAATAAACTGCCACGGATTTAATGGTCGATTAGCCAAATTCTTATCTCTAATAATTTCTACACATTTTTCTAAATAAATTTATTAAAAATAAAAAAATGCATGGTGGGTCACAGGGTCTATGGTGTAGGTGCAACCTGACTCGCACCCGCCTTGGATCAACGGCGGGTTAGATAATGTTGCCTCATACTCTGTCTTTTGCCCCTATTAGGTGTGACGAGTCAATCATATTAGAGGTATGTCTCCACGGGTTTACAGATTGATGGGTCAAATTGCCATATCTAATTATTTGACTGCTAATTATTACAACTTTATATAGGTTGGACGTGTGAATTTGTAAGCTGAGTTTGGAGGAAACCAGAATTATGAACTCAGATATTTTACTACGAATATTCCATGATAAATTGTAATTCGCATATCAATTCGTAATTTTATACAATGCAACTGGTATATTGTACTTTATTTATAAAATAATATCTACACTCACACGTCAATTTTAATATGAATATATACTATATGTTGCACAGGTAACAAAAATCTAGTAATAATCCAATAGAAAATATCTCTTCCCAATATATATAGTAATAAAACAAATTCAATTGTTAAAAGAACGAAGAATTATACCTTCAATAAATAATTAATTAATTTTCGTTTTTATATTGTTACATAAAATAATTAATTACCCTCTTGCGGTTTGAATTGTTGCGCAGTGTTTAGATATTCAAATTTCTACCAAAACTTAAATTCGAACCACACTTACCATTCCTTTAATTTCCCACCCCATGTATAAAAAAGGTAATAATAAGTAATTAAAAGCTTACTTGTTCCCGCAGCAAATTAGATCTGAAGTGATTAACATGGCGTTAAAATTGATGTAGAAATAATATCATTGCACCCTTTTGAACAAACTGAAAATATCAACCAGTATTTTTTCGTAGTTTATTTATATGGACAAATCGTTGACATGTAACCTAGCCCAATTTATGATTGATTAAAAAAATTGCCCAATTTATGATGATAATAATATAATAATAATTAAATAATTCAATAGTTATTATTATGACTAATGATCATTAGGCCAAGTGCAAAACAACTTACCCAACTCGACTCAATAAAAAGCCCACAAGTAATGCTAGTATCACATGTATAAGCATTAGTCCACATAGTAGTATATGATTAATTAAATCAAATAACGGATATGTGATGTGATGTGCTTAAGTTTACCTATCATTTAACACATACCACCGCATAAATGGGTGTTTTAACACCAATAATGCTGCATAGGATTATTCTTTTTCAATTACCCTCCCTCTTTATTTTAATGTACAGAATGGTCAATTGTAGGGGAAAATTTATATTTTTTTATCAAACAAAAAATGAAGGGGAAAAAATGAAAATACGATCGAAACCCTAATAAAGCAATCTGAAGCCCATAGAAAAAGCCGCCAATACAAAAACCAATCCACCGATCTCCCCTAGCCCCGCAACCTCCTCTCAACACAAACAATTGTACTTTTCCTACAATGGCGGACGAAAAAGTCCAATCTTGAGCCCACTGTCATTACAAAAGTGTAGATCCGATTGATTAAAATAAACTTCAAGACTCCGTTTAAGGCGTGGAAAATATAAAAAAGTTAAAATTAACAACAAACATACGGACCATGAAAATATATGTATTCTTTCGTAACTACTGAATGGTTAAATTACTATAATTACATGATGATAATATAAATTCTTTCGAGCAACCAAGGCAAGCAACAAATTTGGATAAGTAAAACTAATCAAATACAAATGCACGGTAGGACAATCATAATTCATAAATAAAGCATTTAATTAAAGAAGGGGAATAAAAAAAAATTGAGGATTAATTTTCAACCGGGTAACACTTGTATTAGTTCATTCCCAATATAATTTTCATATAATATACATGGTGACTTTGTTTGGGGGTAGCTATGATGCGAGCTTCAAATAGATTAAAGGGAATGTGATACTTAATATTACTAATAAAAAGAAGGCGATGATATATTGGTTCTCGTTTTAGTTATGGGGATAAAATTTGACACTAAGTCTTGTCATCAGGAATATACCTCGTCAATTTTAGTCATGCAGTTTTCTTCAATGAGACTGAGGCTTGTTATCTGGCAACAATGGCTATACTCAATTTAAGCTGACAAACATTATTTGAAGCATCAATATTGAATATTGATCCCCCAAGAGTTTCGTAATGATGGAAAATTGCTTACTATAACTATCATTTTGGCTACATGATCAGCATGAGTGCAAGCAAAACAATAATTAGGTGGTCGCTTAGAGACCCTAACCAAGACCCAACGATAAGGACTCCAAAATTAAAAAAATGTTACTGAAAGTTTAAATATTTATATTTTAAGTCTAGAATAGAATACAAAAAAGTGACATTTATTAGTTGATGAAGGAGAAAAAAGTTAATTGTTAAGTATTACTAATAATTAATTTAATTCATATGACTATTTCATATTTATTTGTTTAATTTATTAATATTTTCTACAATATAATCTATTTTAGATATAACAATATCAAATTACCACTAAACTTTTATTTTGTATGCACACAGACATATTATTATACTTGCATGTATACATGTGCTTGTAACTTGGATATATGCTACATATACACACAAGTATAATACTATGCCTTTGTATAGGTAAAATAAAATTCTTACAAATTACAATATATTAATGAAACATATTTGTACATGGTCTTATCCAAACTATCTTGACCTTAACTGAATTAAATAAATTTGATTTTAGAAGTTTATGAATTTAAATCAACAAGCAAAAATAAAATGATGAAGAAAACTTAGTCAAACTAGGAAGCGTTGAAACTAACGATTCAATAATGGTTGATTGTCTGAATCCCACAACAATCGGTTTCACAAATTTAGTTGATATTCTCTCTTCAGTAAGTAAACCTACCCAATTAACTAAAATTCACAATTATTTCTACGTGAACGTAATCGAGTACGTTCAAGAATAAGAAATTATTTATGTGACTGCACAAATCATAAGATTATATATCCATCTTTTATGTAATTAATGTTTCATATTGAGTGCTAAATTGATGAACTGCTTCTCGATATCCTCATGTATTTACAGAAGTTGAATACAATATAGGAATTGTATTGTTGATTTTCTTGGCGTTGTATTTCAATAGATAAATATCTATGCGCATTTATGTTGTTATGATATCGACGCAGATTTGTAATTGTAATTTTAAAAAAAAAATGAATTAGAATAAAAATTTAGAATTTAAAATAAAATCTATCGATTATGTTTACATTGTTGTCTCAACTCTCAACAAAATGAAATCAGCCTCATTTGTTAAGTGGATAAAAATGAATATATAAATTAGAACTAATCACCTGAACAACGATAGATCCCACAAGAAAGCTCCACCTTTTTTTTTTTTTTTTAAACCGACAACGCACATCAATTCTTCTTGGATTCTGGCAATTGAGGGTGTTACATCAGCTGGCCACCGGCTGATTGGAATCCGGCGATCAATCTTCGGATTCCAACAGCTAGATTTCGTCTGCTGAATTCTGGTGGGCCGGTCACTAGATTGCACTGCATTTTTTCTTCTTTTTCTTCTCTCCCTTTTTTTTAATTTTTTTTCCTGTTCTTTTTTCGGGCAATGTTGTCGAAATCTTCATTCTTTTTTCATTTTGGTTTTTGCCTTTTTTCTTTGTTTTCTGTTTTCCTTTTTTTCCTGTAAAAATTTTTTGGCAACGTGTGCTGCATGATGATGCATGATGAACAATATTTTCACATTCAAATTTTTGTTACATGTGTAAAAAACTATGTTATTTGTACAATAAGTTATTTTATTTTGCTAACAAGTTATGTTATTTGTGTAACAGTCTATGTTATTAAATAATCTATATCATTTGTATAACTAGCTAATATAGAATACATGGTAAAATTGATCAAGGGAGGATTCGACCCAGGATCGCGCCATAAATTTGGTGTTTTGGCTTTCAGTGTCAAAATTTAGCATAAATAATACCTTCACAGAAGCGAAACGTCGAGGCAATGTCCATCCGTTTTGGCCATCTGAGGTCACTTACAACTTTAAATTTATGATTTTCTATTTTTCTATTTATTCCAATTTTTTAGAATTTTTTTTTATTTTTTTGACCATATGGCTTATCTATGGTTATTTAAATACCGTTCAAAGTTGTTTTCATCATTTATTGCTTAATAACAACCTATATTATTTACATAACAAGCTATGTTTTTTGTCTATGAAGTTATGTTCTATGCATAACGCGCTTTGTTATTTATATAACAAGTTATGTTTTATGCAAAAAGCGTATGTTATTTATGTAACAAGTTATGTTATTGCGTAGAAAGTCTTGTTTTTTGTGTAATAAAATATGTTATGAGTGTAACAATATATGTTATTAAACAATCTGTGTTATTTGTGTAACAAACTATGTTTCTGTATAACAACCTATGTTATTTGTTTAACAAGTTATGTTATCTGTATAACAATTTATGTTATTTGTTTAATAAGTTATGCTATTTGTATAACAATCTATATTAAAATAGTATAATATCATTTATTGTATGAATTGAAATATAAAATAAGTGATACTAAATGAGTTTTAAAAGAAAAAATGATTAAAATAAAAAGAGAGAACAAAGAAAAAAAGGGGAAGTAAGAAAAGTAAAAAAAAAAAAAAAAGCCTCGAAAGAAAAATAAAAAGAAAGAAAAAAATCCGACTAGCGGGATGGCTGGAATCCAGTCGGCCAGCTACTGGCCAAGAGAGAGGCTGGGTTTGGGGTGAGGTGGGGTGGGGTAGGGCCGTTAGGGGATGGGTGGGGATATTAAAAAAATATTTATTAAAAAGAAAAAATAATAAAAATGTTAAAAAAATACCTTGTTACATGGATAAGACCGTATGTAGGCAGTATTTTTCAAATTTATAATATTTAATAAGTATATATAGGATTTTCTTAAAATAGGAGGGTAAATGTGAAACTACCCCAAAACTAAACGTAGAAAGACAACATAATTCACTATATATCAACATTATTATAATGACTTCAAAAAAAAAAAAATTATTACTATAAGGGTGTGCTTGATTGCATAAATTTTTCATGGAAAATGTCAATTTTCCATCTAACTTCTAACTTTTGTGCATTTGATTTTCGGGTGGAAATGAAATTTAAATTTCATGCTACAATCTTATTAAACATAATTTTTTCCATTTTCGCTAGAAACCAATCCTCACCTCCCCCTAAGTAAATTGTTTTTTTATGAAAGTTAGAAAATATTTTTTTTTCTATCCTTTCGTATCAAATGCACTCTAATTTGGACGAACAAAAAAGCATAACATGTTTCGGTAAAAACTACTACATTATAACCATAATAATTTGCATACAATGTTAGGAAAAGTAAATCCCACACGTCTTGCAGTTTTATTTTAGAGGAAAAACAAGCAACCAAATCAAGAAAAAGAGACACAGATTATTGAACACCTTCAAACCGCAAACACAGATTATTGAACACCTTCAAACTGCAAACACGGACTATTGAACATGCCTTCAAACTGGAAATCTGCAAGATTAAGAAACAAAACAAAAACCATTACCAAAGTCCCAAAACACTATAATAGTATAAAATTGCATAGTTTTCATAAATTGAAAATTTAAATGGTGAAAATTACAATTAATGTGTATCCTCTAATTTAGTTGGTGAGTTAAGTGGGTCATATAACTACACGTGTTTTAAATAAATGGATAGAGTACCAAGTCTACGGTACATCTAGAGCAATCACAGCAACATTAAGTGCTACTTTCAAGTTTAAGGAAGAAAATATTTAAAAAATAATAATAAGTTATATTAATATTCCTTAAAAAAAAGTAATATTAATATTAAACACAGTGAAGTACTATTCAGAGGTTAAACTAGAATCCTCTTATGTTTGTTGACAATGACATGAACTAGTGTGCTATTGATTTGAAAAACATAATGCTAGAAAAGTAAAAAGGGGCAAATCTTGAATATGTAATGTAAAACATGACAAATGTAATATAAAACGAACCTTCATGTCGTCCCGCTTTGTCAAGGGTCGGAGGCTTCACTGTTTCGCAAAATTAGTGAAGAAATTAGAGACATGAGATTGGAAAACATGGAGGTGGGTGGAATTACTTGTGATTATCAATATTCACGGAATGAGAATGCTGATTGTGGATTGAGAAGTGAGAGAATTTCAGTGAGTTCTACCTTTCAAGATGCTGCTACCTTGGGCAATTGAGATATTGGGACTTGGGAGAAAATGGGACTTTAATTAATGGCTAAATTACAGCAAAGGCCCTCAACCTTCGCATTCACTTGCACTATATGTGTGTGTGTTTGTATGCGTGTGTGTATATATATATATATATAAAATAAAATTAATTATTAAAATGTTTTGCAATGGCTTTTGAAAAAGAAGAGAAAAATCAAGGACCTTTTGGTAATTACAAAAGTAGAATCTATTACAATTGAAATTACATACACACACACACACACACACACATATATATATATATATATCAGAGGGAGAGAGGGAGGGAGAGAGATACAGAGAGAGAGAGAGAGAGAGGATGTGTGTTTGTGTTCAAAGGTTAATCTAGAATCCTCTTATGTTTATTGACAATGACTTTCGAACTTGTATATTACAATTGATTTGAAAAACATAGCGCTAGGAGAGGAAAACCGCTAATCTTGAATGATCGAGAAAAAAAAAAAGAAGAAATTAGAGCCAGGTTTAATTAGGGAATAATTTGAATGATCGAGAGACCAAGAGATTAGAAAACACGGTAATAGATGGAATCACTTATGATTATGAATATTCAAGGAAGGAGAATGCCACGGTCAATTGCTGATTATGGAGTGAGAGAATCTCTCAGTTAGTTCTACCTTTTCAAATGCTGCCTTGGGCAATTGGGATTCTGAGACTTGGGAGAAGATTGACCTTTAATTAATGGGTAAGTTGTAGAAAAGGTCTCCCAACCTTAAGACTTTTGCCTTGATAGTTTTATGAAAAGCAAAAAATTTATCGACTCAATACCAGCCACATATTTTTCCCAAAAATAAATTCTTACACTTTTCAATAATTGTTCTTTACATTCTCACAACACATTCTCTTATAAATTTAACTCCCCTTTATATAAAGCTCTCAAAATAAACTCTTAAGTTAAAATTTTATCATCATACACATGTTGTGCACATGTGTCCCTTTTTTGAACCCTTAGATAATGTGGATATAAAATTTAATTCCAATTATAACATTAAACCATTGAAATGGTTATTGAAAGGGTTCTAACATATTAATAATTCAAACGTATGTATTTGAATAAAAATACCAATGAATACAAAAGGTTGGAAACCTATAGGTCTAAATTTAAAGGGATGATACTAAGGTGCAAATAAATGTGAAGGTTAGGGACCTTTCCATAATTTATCCTAATTAATTGAAGAAATTGGCCCCTTCAATGTAAAAGGCAAGGGAAAAAAGGGGCCTTCAAATTTTGGACATGCCAAGTATAACCAATGAAGATGGGAGTCTCACTAGGTTGTACAGAACTTTATAACTTTCGTCGATATATAGGTGAGCTTTTCAGACCTGAAAATTGATATCATCAATAGGGGTCAATTATTTTTTTAAAATTTTATTTTAGTTCATTTACAAGTTGGATTAGCAGATAACACTGTAAAGTGAAATTTGACTAGTGTTGGAAAAATTTAGATGAAAATAGACCCATATTAGAGAAAGTAGAGTTTAACAGGATTATCTTTACCATCTATTAAATGAGAGAGAGAGAGAGAGAGAGAGAGAGAGAGAAAAGAGTTAATGGGGGAGAGAGTGAGTTAAATTATTGATTTGAAGAGAGGATAAAAATTTTGGATTATTGCCTCGGTTATTGACTTATTGGTTAACTTATTTTCATTTTTCTTTTAGTTTTTTCCCTCTTATTTGGATAAATTCTAATCAGTATTTTAATCGAAACATATTCAATATAGGTACTAAGTTAAAGATCTCGTCCAATACTTTAATATGCGTTAATTTCCAAGATTTATTTATAAGTATATAACCCTCTAGAATACATAAAAAAGAATAGATAAAAGGGTGGTTATATTGATACTACAATTTTTACTAAATGCACCAAAAGTTAATTGCATTAGAAGTCCTTAGTGTTTTAAAGTTATAATATTTATGTCCATAATCTTTTGATTACATTTCTCATCTTTACTTTTTAACCGGTAAGCAAATATTACATCTTTGACAACAATTTTTTTCAAAACATGTGTTAAGATGGTGAAAATAATTTATTTTTCTCATCTCATTTTATATAAGAAAAAAGAAAAATAATAACTAGAACAAAAATGTGACAAATTTTTTCTTTATTTAAAAGTTGGCTAATATAATTTTTGAAAAGTAATCATCAAAACCGACATAAATGAAATGTTAATAATAAAAATATGAGGTAAAAATATTTGGAATGTAATTTTAAAAATGACTATATATTAAGGACTACAATTTCAATTAAAATGTGGTGTAGATATAAAAAAAGTGTAGTGTGAATATAGTTGGCCTAGATAAAATTATCAATTCTATTTTTTTTTTAATTTTGATTCATACATATCTTTTCAATCTTAAATTCAGGAAAATCCTAAATAATATCTACAAGTTTTTTTTTTGGGGTTTGAATGTACACCTTTTTCTTATTTAGTTCAACTGAATAATATCAAGTCAATTATTAAGGCGAGAATGAGTGGACCAAAAATAAAAGAAAATGTAAATGTTATTTAGAATTTACTTGAATTAATAAGTTTGAAAGAAAGATATGCGTGAAAATTAAAAAAATAAAATTAGTACTTTTAATTGTTCTTTTTGTTGCATTTTATTGGGCAATATATTTACAATTGGATCTTAACAATTGACTCATATTAAAGTAGTCTAAAAGATCTTTAATTTAAGACCTATATTAATTGGATATGTTTTGATTAGATTCCAACCCGACTTTGTCCAAATAAGAGAGTTTAAAAAAAAAAAAAAAAAAAGAAGAAGAAGAAGTTGACCCATGAGAAGGCAACAATCTAAAATCTTATCCTTTCTCCTAATCATTAATTGAACCCACCCTCTCCCCACTTAACTCTTTTTTCTGTCTCTTAATAATTATAACTATCATTTAACATATGGTAAAGATACCCCTGTTAAATGGGGTCAATAAAATTACACTCTGAGGCTGCTACTTAAAACAAAGCTCTTGGATCTCACTATAATAAAGGTGAATAAGCTATGCTATGTTCAATAAAACATATAAACAATATATTTATACGTACATATAATTATTAAAAAAAAATCTTGTAAACTTACATATATGTAAACGTACCCATTTGGTAGCTGATTTTCTTTATGTCTGAATTGCACTGTAGAAATTTCATTTATTTGTCTGTTTGACCATATCTCTTCCCTCTTCGTCAGAAAGCGGCCAATACCCATTCTACCGAGCAAAATAAGCGAGACAGAGCTCGTAAGTTTCAAGAAAAAAAGATAATAATAAATGTACTCCCTCCATGCCACTGAGATTTTGTTTTTCTATTTTTACTCTCCCGTCCCCACCCCACCCACGTCGGTAGGAATTCGGCTAGCCTTTGGCAACCGACCTCTAGTGGTAGTCGAATTCTGGCGATTTTTTTTTTAAATTATTTA
>CAVNYN010272488.1:0-21671 GCA_963692815.1 Nyctanthes arbor-tristis | reverse complement strand
TGGTGTGGCTCGGGTGTGGTGTTTGGTCGAGGCCCGAGGGTGATGTGGATTGATGGAGTCTGGATTCGGGTGAAGCAGCGGTTCAGAGGCTGAACTCGACGGGTTTGACCGGTGGCGCGCCGAGAGGCAGACACGATTTGGTGGTGGTTTGAGCAACGAGAGTCGGTTGCGGCCGAGGGAGTATGGTTCGTATCGGGTTCCGAAGGGCAGTGACTTAACCAGAGGGTGGAGGTTTGGTCGGCATTGGCTGAGCTTGGGGTGGCTCGGCGGTTCTTACGAAGAGGGCAGGGGTTGATTGGATGAAGGGCAGCAGTGGCTGCCGGTTTTTTTTCTGTGTATGTGTGTATATATGTATTGTATACCTTGGGATTTGCAGACTGTATTTTCTGCCGAATGTAGGTGTGTATTCTTGTGTATGTATGCGGGCGTATTTATAGTATGAGCAGGGAGATGAGTCCCAATGTGCGTGGAATTGAGAGTTTGGGAGGGATTCTGATTTCTTGTTGCAACAGGGCACTAAGTTGGGGATAAGGAGGTAGTCTAGTTAGAGTTAAATTTTTCTTCTTATCGTTACACCAAGCATTGAGCTTATACGAGCCTAAGCGCATCAATGCGTGATAAAAGCGCAACTAATGCGTGATAAAGCGAAAAGCGTGATGAAACGTGGAGCCTAAGCTTCAAACATAGGCGCCGATCTAAGCGTCGCCTACGCGAGCTTTTTAGAACACTGTTACACCTACTTGCTCCATAAAATCCAGATATTAATCCAAGATGTCTATTTCCTTTTTATCATGTTGCCTCTTCTCTACCGTAATCAACATTGTAGACTTGTCTTAAGAAAAGTCTTGGAAGATCGGACTTTTCTCTTAGAGGAAATTTATCCTCTATTCCGATTATCAAGAGGTCTGCATGGTTGCCACTGACTGAAACCACACCTATTGTAATGTCAAAGTACTTCAACGCCGAATTTCGTTTTGTCAGTCTCATATTTCACAGTTCTCGCTATCCTAATAATAGTAATACTAGCCTCTAATATCTCACCTATATTTTACTTGCATTGCCCATATTAATGCAGGAGTAAATAAATGGGCACCACTAAAGTCAATTAAGACATTAATATCATTATAATTTATCGAGTACTAACGTATACTAAATTTTCATGACTTCTACGTTCTGGTGTGAGCTTCCTATGATGTTTCTCAGGTATGATTTGGTTTATCTCCTTTACTCATTATATAGATATGTAGTGAAATATAGATAACTTAGAAGAATCGGTCAGATTCTATGTAAAATCTAATTATCAATAAAGTTAAGTTTCGCCTTTTGCTGTTGAGGCAAAAACTTGTTTCTGTGTTTTGTTATGGCTCTTAGAAGAACAAGAAACTTGCATAAATGCATATGAAAAAAGTTCAAATTACATTTGATGTCAAACATAATACGAACAAAGAGGAGGGAAAAGATAAAAAGGATAGAGATAGGAAGGGGAAAAGAATTAGACAGACTGAAGAAAGGGGAGAGAGAGAAAAAATTGAGAGGAAGTCTGAAAATTACAAAACACCCAATTTTTATAGATTTGCAAGGAATCTAATGAGACCTTAATTCAATGATCTATCGAAGTTGACAAAGAAATAATAGAACTTGATTATATCAAGCTAGAGTACGTTAAAATAAATTAAAACTCTTATTCTATAACTACTAGGATTTACATCAATATATTTCATCTTAGAAGTGCCGCACTCTGCCCTATGTCCTACCATGGTAAACTGTTATGTCTTGAATAATGCCCCTCCGTATCACACTACAAGAAAATGTAAGATTGGCAACAGAAATTTTCGTTGCTAAACGAGTCAATCTGTGGCTAATGGACTGTTAGTAACGGAAACATTCTGATGCTAAATCCCTTTCTAATTCCATAGTGTCTAATTTAGCTACAGATTTAGTTTTCCGTTACCAAATTAGTAACAGAGAAAGTCATTACTAAATAGCAACAGTCCTACTTGCATTGCTAAACTTGGCCTAATTAGCAACATATTAAGCCGTTACTAATACGTTATTATTCTGTTACTAATAGTAGCAAATTGTTTCCGTTACTATTTTGTAACGGATTGTAATGAAAAACTAGCAACATAAGTGATTCTGTTACTAATTCCGTGACTATACGCGTTCCGTTACTAATACGTTATTATTATGTTGCTAATAGTATCAAATTTTTTCCGTTATTATTCAGTAACGGATTGGTAACGAAAAAATAGCAACAAAACGATTCGGTTACTAATTCCATGGCTATTCGCGCTCCGTACTATTCTATTGCTAATAGTAACGGAATTAGTTCTATTACTAAAATTCTGTTGCTATTCTTGCATTTTCTAATAGTGTCAGTTTTGTGACTGGTAAACTTATTCATCCGCCAAATTGTAAACTTTAGGTCAGTTGAGTGTAGTCTTTATAATTTTGGTTTGATGTATCCAATGTTAACTTTTACCTCGGAGGAATACATGTTACTCCAAGTTTTTCAACATATTCAAGGTCAAGTATATAATTACGAACCAAGGTTTCCTCCTTTCTTTTTTATTGCCGCCCTCCCCTTTCTTAGAGAAAAAAAGAGAGGTATTTGGGAATACTGTCATCTCATTTTCACTCTAGAGTGCTTTTCTTGCTTCAATCAATCTAATTTTCCATTTTATGTATAATGTTTTTCTAGTAGATATTCATGGTCAGCATTCTAATCTTCTGAGACATGAATATGGTGGATTAACTTCAAAATAGAATTATTTATTCACGGGGGATTATGTGGATCCAGGGAAACAAAGTCTAGAAACAATATGTGACACGCCCCATCCCAGGCCATCCTACCAGACCTGACACGTATTGTGTCCCAACGATGGATGCTAGCTTAACCTGGATCCACCGCCAAGGCATGCTGAAAACTTGACTTGAACCTGCATAAACTTTTAAACTAAAATGATTTTATAAAAATTTTGACAGAATTTCCTCCATAAATAGGACATAACCAACCTGAAACTATAAACCACCTCATCTGTACAAAATCAAATGAAAGGAAATACATACGCTCTTTCCTTCAATAATTAATCAATCATCAAGTTGTGAAATTAAAACACATTTCAACATATTAAACCTCCAAGCAATTATCAATTCCGAAATGCACGTGGAGAATTCAAATTGCGTAGAGTTTGAATAGTCTTGAAAACAATGACTTACGAAAACTAACTTCAATCAAGATCCAACACTTGTGTTTAAAAGTGTAATGAAAGTATTAAGAAAATGCAATACACTGGTGGCTAGCTGAGAACTCCACAGGCAGTCCAATAGATGCTCAAGCTCGATCCTCCCTATAAGAAAAATGTTAGAAAATACAAGAGCTGGTAACTCAGTGAGCAGATAAGTTCGTAAATACATATATATACTTTTCCATATTATTTATTTTTGAAAAGCTGTTGAATTTTATAATACATAGATATTACTTAAAAGCTAAGAGTTATAACTGATACTGATAACTGAGTAACTGAATAACTGGTTATACGCGAGTAGAGCAAGCCCCAAAGGCAAACACCGCCATACACTATCCAAAGCCTATGTGTGTATGACGATGGGTCTCAAAGACCTATATATAACTGATCATGTACCGTGGAACACATCGCACAGTGCAGAGGGGGTAAATCACTGAACTGGTCAATACACCGTTGACCAAATCACACGATGTAGAGCGGGTAAATCACTGAACTGGTCAATACACTGTGGAACAAATCACACGATGCAGAGCGGGTAAAGATCACACAGGTAACTTGGTGGCTTTGAAAATAATTCTTATACTATGCTTTTCTCAAGAATCTTCTAACATGACATAATATGCTTTTATGGAAATTCTTAATGTAATAAGATAGCTACTTTTTTTTTTAAATCACATTCTAAAGGTAATAACATGCTTAAACATTTTATAAATTTCATATGTTATCGTAATAATAAGGAAATCATACTTGACATTTAGAAAGTGAAACATTTAATATGATGTAATGAAAGCATGCTCAATCTTTAGTAACATTTTTCGACACACAGAGTTGAAGACCATAGCTGGCTCGACTGGCATGCCTTTCCAACCGGCTCGTCATCATCAGGAGTCCTAATTTAATAATCACCTTTAATATACAACATCTTATACTAAACAACGAATATAATAATCTATTTTGATCTCTGATATCCTTGTTCCAAAGAAGAATATAATGTCACTTACTTCCTTAGAATCATGATCACTTGTTCATAAAAATTCTCAACCACACGATTGTTACCCACATATGTACTTATCCATTTTACTCATTAGTGTCTCGATATCATGTCCACATCACCCAATAACATATATATACCAAATCATACTTTTAACAATAATCTTTAAAGTACATGATGTCATCATCTCATAAAATGCCTAATAATATTACCAAATAAAAATTAGCCACATAAATAAAATTCCCATAAACTTTTGCCGTCAAGGGTCACCTATTATGAATCATTTAGTCAATCCCAATTGATTTTGTTTCCAACTCATCTTTTAACTTGGTTTCCAACACATCATATTTATATATATCAAATAAAATCAACAACTTCCCAATAGAACTCAAAATCTCATTTATCCACTTTATCTATTCCCATTTCATTTAGTTCACTCTATTAAATGCTCACAACTTAATATGTCAACACATATTTTTCCTTTGTCATTATTATTCATATCTTCTCCATAGATTCATTTCAACTCCTTCATGTGATTATCCCAATTCTTACCAACCACGTGTTACATTTTTAGAATGATTATCAAATCTATTTTTTCAACATCTCATCTATACATATCTCCATTTACCTTCAATTACCACAAACACTTTTTAACTTCAAGTCAATAATTCTCAACCACATTATTCCATACATTACTAATATATCATCATTAAATATTACATTACATAAAATCCCCAATTTCTCAATTCTTAGGGTTTATGAAAATCACCTAAAATATATAATAGGAGCTAACAATTAAAACCCGTCATTCTTTCAACATAAATATCAATTATTTAGCCCCAAATTATAAAAATAAATCATAAATTTAACACCCATAAGAAAATACATAAACTCCAAAAATAACTTTTTCACTTACACATATGTAATTGCGCAAAGAAATAAAGAGCTCAAAATCAAGCTGCACCAGCCATGTCAAAACCCCACACTTCCTTCTCTTTTCCTTTCCTTTTTCTTTTTCTTTTCTATCTTCTCCCCATTTTCCTTCTTCTCGGCCGAAGGCGTGAGTGGTAGTGTGTGTTTGTGTGTGAAATTCCAATTGCAAGACAAAGTCTTACATATATTGGATAATTTTCAATCATTGTCCTTCAACTTCTTTATGTGCTATAAGTTGGTCCTTAATAAAGTCTTATTTATCTATAAATCCTTCAACACTTAATTCTTCCTCTTAGACCCCCTTATAACTTAGATTTGACCCAAATAATTTAACTTTGGCATTGACTTGACTATTTCACCTTTGACTTTGACTGTAAAATAGAATAGTATTAAATGGTAAGATTCGGGTCGTAACAATCAAACATCCTTTAAAAAAATTTCATCCTCGAAATTCAATTAATAAGTGCATAAAAGATGAGGGTTTCTCAACCCTTACATGTTCTTGAATTCTCCAACTCGAATCCTTATATGCCTTTCAATCCTTACGTGCTTTTAACCCTTACAAAAGCGATAACTTGTCCTTTCGAATTGCTCATATCCATCATATGTTCCGTCATTTCCTTTTTCTCTTGAAACACTTCAAGTCTACTACCATTGACTTTCTCCAAATTTATCATTCCTTCATATCTCCAAAATACTGAGTGATATTAATCCAAAAATGTTGCCATCACACATAAAATCTCGAAACCAAAATTTTCTCAAATAGTGTCAATATTCCAATTCAATCATATTTTCTTGCAACTGTAGAGGAACAATAATGACTTTAGAATGTCTAGAAGAACAAGTTAATGAGCAACCTTCAAAACTCATGAATGTTCCCAAAATTCATAAAACACAAATTTAATAAATCTTTCCGTCTGAATTTCTCAAAACATGAATAGATTACTCAATCATATGACCATTTGAAGCAATATCCCTTTGTTTTGGCCCATTATGAAATTCATGAAATCTCTGCTTAAACATACTCACCTCTATAACTTCTTCTCATACAAGAAGATGTTGATCTTTAGACAATAGACTTAGTTGCCTGTGAGTTCTGCCACAATGATTTTGACTTTTGTAAAATAAGTGATATATTAAAAAATGAAAACACATGTGAAGCAATTTTGGAAGTTTTAGAGAAAATATGTAATGCAAATCTTTTGACCTTGAGAAAATACATAATACAACATTCTAATGAAAGGATATTTCTCTCTAATACCACTTGACACGCCCCATCCCAGGGCATCCTACCAGACCTGACACAGGGTGTGCGCCAACGATGGATACCAGCTTAACTTAGACTCACCGCCAAAGCAATCTGAAAACTTGACTTGAAACTGCATAAACTTTTGGACTAAAATGATTTTATAAAAATTTTGACAAAGTTTCATCGATAACTAGGGCATAACCAACATGAAAATATAAACCACATCATCCGTACAAAATCATGTAAAAGGAAATACATACGCTCTTTCCTTCAATAATTAATCAATCACCAAGTTGTGAAATTAGAACACATTTCAACATATTTAACCTCAAAGCAATTATTAATTCCGAAATGCACGTGGAGAATTCAAATTGCGTAGAGTTTGAATAGTCTTGAAAACAATGACTTACGAAAACTAACTTTCAATCACGATCCAACACTTATGTTTAAAAATGTAATGAAAATATTAAGTGAATGCAATACACTGGTGGGTAGCTGAGAACTCCACAGGCAATCCAATAGATGTTCAAGCTCGATCCTCCCTATAAGAAAAACGTTAGAAAATACAAGAGTTGGTAACTCAGTGAGCAGATAAGTTCGCAAATACATATATATACTTTTCCATATTATTTATTTCTGAAAAGCTGTTGAACTTTATAACACATAGATATTACTTAAAAGCTGAGAGTTATAAAAATGTTTTGCAAACATCTTCTGAGCTAGAAATATAAGTTTGAATAATACTAAAACTGTATGTCATGCTAATAGTGCCGAAATCATTTAAGTGCAAGATAATAACTTTTTGCTAAGAATACTGCAACTGAGTTTAGGGCATCAATCATATCATCTGAATACGTAAATTTTAATTGAGTTCTGAAAGCTGAAATCTGAATAACTAGCTGAAAATTTATATAGATACTGATAACTAGAAAATCCACACCAAAAGTACCACTAAGCAGTAACACACATGTACAGAGTAATATCGATGTACAAGGCATACTACTCAGAACTGAGTGATACTGATAACTGAGTAATTGAATAACTGGTTATACGTGAGCAGAGCAAGCCCCAAAGGCAAACACCGCCATACACGATCCAAAGCCTATGTGTGTATGACGATGGGTCCCAAAGACCGATATATAACTGGTCATGTACCGTGGAACACATTGCACAGTGCAGAGGGGGTAAATCACTGAACTGGTCAATAGACCGTTGAACAAAGTACACAATACAGAGCGGGTAAATCACTGAACTGGTAAATACACCGTGGAACAAATCACACAATGCATAGCGGGTAAAGATCACACAGCTACCTTGGTGGTTTTGAAAATAATTCTTATACTATACTTTTCTCAAGAATCTTCTAATATGACATAATATGATTTTATGGAAATTCTTAATGTAATAACATAGCTACTTCTTTTTTGAAATCACATTCTAAAGGTAATAACATGCTTAAACATTTTATGAATTTCATATGTTATCGTAATAATAAGGAAATCATGCTTGACATTTAGAAAGTGAAACATTTAATATGCTGTAATGAAAGCATGCTTAATCTTTAGTAACATTTTTCCATACACAGGGTTGAAGATCATAGCTGGCTCGACTGGCATGCCTTTCCAACTGGCTCGTAATCACCTTTAATATAAAACATCCCATACTAAATAACGAATATAATAATCCATTTTGATCTCCGATATCCTTGTTCCAAACAAGAATATAATGTCACTTACTTCCTTAGAACCAAGATCACTGGTGGATGTGAAAGTCAGACGACTTCTCTTATAAACGGAAATAAGAATTGTAGTTTCACTGATGGAAACCATAACTTACTTCCTTAGTTTTCGCATGTGAAAGTCTTCTGTCCATAATAGCCAACAGGAATCAGAGCAGAAAAGCTACAATTCTTTAATAAGGGAAGTCGTCTGGCATTGTGATTTCCTGCCACTAGGCTAGCATCAACAGAATACTGGTGACGTTATTGATGACGTCACTGGTGGATAACAATTAACTGTATTTTACATTTTTTTTTAATTTTTCCATACTTTCTGTTTTTATTTAATTATCCATTTTTTGGATAATTAAGAATATTTTCATGGAGAAATTGATAGGAATCTCTTTGGATAATTATGAGTTTTATTCTAATTATACTGGATTACAATTATATTTGTTTTACATTTTTTTTTTTTTCCCTCCTTTCTGTTTTTATTTCATTAGCCATTTTTTTGATATTAACAATATCTTCTTAAAGAAATTCACAGGAATCTCTTTGGATAATTATCAGTTTTATTCTGATTGTACTGAATAACAATTAAATTTGTTTTATATTTTTTTAAATTTTTTCCCTATTTTCTGGTAAAATAACTTAAATATTAAAATAACTTCCATGAACTTTTTTCTTTAAAAAACAATGGGTGATTTTTTATATAATTAATAATCTCTTTCTTAAAGAAATTTATAACAAATAAATTTCATTGAAATTTTTTCTGATTAAGAGTTTATATTAATTTTTTTATTCTCTATTTTGTGTTCCCTTTAAAGTTTTAATATGTTACACCCGTGAGTGCAGTATAGTCGGTTGTTGATTTGATTAAACAAATTTTTTTATATTATTTTTTCTTAGTAACACCATTATTTTTTTACTTTGAAAATGATTTAGCACCAGATATATAATATCAAATGATTTATTATGATTTCTCATGTGGTGTACCACAATGCATCATATGACACTATTAGCATACTATATTACATGGTGTTAAATCAGAACTGACAGTGACTGTTAAATTAAATGTATATATTACTTTTATTGCATTTAATATATATTTGATTGAGACTAAGTACATGTTGATGTTGAATTTTCTTATTGTTGTTGTTCTCTCCATGCATTGCACGGACGAGAATTCTACTAGTAGTAATAATAATTATAATAATAATAATATATAGATATATAGATATAGATTTTTTTATCATTAATTAATTATTTCTTTTTGGGGTACGAGGTGTGGCGGGAGTTCACTATTGTGCTTTTTCAGGCAATTGGGAAAGCAATGGCCAATGGTGTATATGATTTTTACTTTTTGAGAATAATTTCATGAAACGCAATCTTTCGGGAGTGTGTAGTTCAAACTAACAAAAAAATATCAACATCGTGTAAATTATTTAAGGGTAATTTACACTTGATGTCCTCAGCCTTTCAACTTTTAATCGATCACATATCTAACCTTTATTTATGGTCTTGTGGGTCTCCAACCTTTAAAAAAATCTCTCCCCAAGTCCCAACTGATAGTTTCCATTCATTTTGGCAGTTAAACTCCTGTAAATGACTATTTTGCTGTTACATTGTAATTAAAAAAAAGGAAATAAATCAAATAAAAAAATTCTAAGAAATGTTTCGAACGGCAGTAAACCACTGGAAAACCCAATACACATGCTAACCACGGGAGCTCCTCCGCCTCTTACTGTGCTATTCCGAGCAAGTGAGTAGATTGTAACAAGCTGGGTCTAAGCTGACCATATTTGGAATTAAGCCTGAGAAGTCGAAGTAATTGGATGGGTGGATAGGCTGGTGGGGGATTTAAAATTTTAAAATATTTTTTTATTTGATTTATTTCTTTCTCTTTTTTTGGTTTAATTATAATGTGAATGTAAATTAGAAGGATTTAACAATCAAAATGGACAGAAATGAGAAACCGTTAGTGGGCATTTGGAGAGAGATTTCCATAAAGGTTGAGGACTCATAAGAACAGAAATAAAGGATGGGGACAAGATCAACTAAAAGTGGAAAAGTTGGGGATGTCATATGTGAATTACCCATTATTTAATTGAATAAATGTGTGACATAAATGAATTTGAGTTAGAATTAGTTGCACTTCCATGTGGTACACGGACATAATATAACATCAAAAAAATAGAAAAATTTTGATTAGCAATAATGTGCTTTTATTCACAAAATATGCATTTATGAATTAATACTCGCTCTTGCAGAAATAGACTCATTTTTTTCTTTGGAACGAATATAGACTCATTTTTATTTTCTCATAAATTAATAAACTTTTGATTAATGTTATTTGAATTGGAAAACCAACACTTTCATACATTCTGTCTAAAACACCCCATTTATATCAACAATTAAGTTATGGTTAATATAACAATGGGGTAGTTTCACATAACCTAGGTTATTTAAGAAGATTCTGTATATACTTCCTAAATGTTATAAATTTAAAAAAATACCGGGTAACATACTATGTTTCACGTATAACAAGGTATGTTTTTTTTTAAATTTTTATTATTTTTTCTTTTTAATATATATTTTTGATATCCCCACCCCCATCCCCCTACCCCACCTGACCCCACCCACCCTAACCCCACCCCAGCCTCTGGCTCGCTGGCTGGTTGGCCAGATTCCATTTATTTTACTATTTTTTACTTTTCTATTTCCATTTTTCCTTTACTATTTCTTTTCTAATTTCCTTTTTTTTCTTTCTTTTCTTTCTTCTCTTTTTCTTTTTCATTTTTTTCCTTTTAAATTCATAAAGTACAAATTGTTACTCATTTTAATTCATGTAATAAAAGATGTTATAACATTTTAAATTCAGATAACATTGTGCATTATACAGTGCAATTCAGGTAACATAAAATGTTATATACATAACAAACCTTGTTACATAAGTAACAAATATTGTTACACACATAAAATAGCTTTTTAGTACACACATAACGAACATTTCGTTAAACAATAACCTTGAAAAATTAACCAAAAAAAAAAATTGAGAATTGGAATATGTTACACTTTTTAATTCATATAACATAAATTTTTAACATGTGACATAGGCTGTTGTACACATAATATGTCTTATTTCACGCATAGCATGACTTACCATACACATAACTAATTTTGTAAACTTATAACATAAATGGATACATACATAGCATAACTTGCTACATGTTTGACGCATTGTTACACACATATCATAGCTTTTTACACATTTAACTGACATAAAATACACTGGTACACACATACACATTGTTACACTCATAAGACAAATTGTTTAATAACATAGATTATTACACAAATAACATAGCTTGATACACATATAACATAACTTGTTACACATATAATATAACTTTGTACCCCACATATAACATAAATTCACACATAGCAAACATTGTTACACCTATAACACATATTGTTTAATAACATAGATTGTTACTGACATAACATAATTTGCTACGCATGTTTTCCTTGTTATACAAGTAACCAACCTTGTAACCCAACTAACATAGATTGTTACACACATAGTAAACATTATCACACCTAAAACATAAAATATTTAACATATAACACATTTTGTTAAAACAATTATTACAAAATATTACAAAATTAAGTGAAATATTGAGAAATATGGTCGACGAAAAAATGAAAAATGAGAAAAAGAAAAGACAAAATGGAAATAAATGAAAAAAGGAAAAGAAACATAAGGGAAAAAGGCATACATAAGTGAAAGGAAAAAAAAAAGAAAAAATAAAATGGGAAGATTATGGCAAGTTGGTTGCTGGAAAAAAGAAAAGGAAAAGGGGGAAAGGGGAAAAAGGCCAAAAAAAAAAAAAACTCCAGATTTCACCAGCCGATAGCCAGCCGGCGGCTAGGCAGGATTGCTGGGGCGGGGATGGGTGTTGGGGCAGTGGGGTTTAAGAATAAAAAATAACTAAAAAAATTAAATCAAGTAAAAATTTAAAAACCGAGTATTTTTAAAATTTTAAACTATGACGAGTACATTTAGAAAAAAATCATAACCCAAGTATATGGTATAAATAGCTCTATTAACAAGTGGTATATTAAATAAGGGTGCTTTAGGAAAACAAATAATGGATACCTTCTCAAATAAAGAAAGTGTTCTATAATTTGGGATAAAAAAAAAAAAGGAAAGCAAACCTATTTTTATGGGATGGAGGTAGTATTATGTTGAACAATTTGTTACACTACTAGAAAAGTGTCTGGTAAGTTATAGAGAAAGTAATTATTGGAAAAATAATAACATCCTACAACAGATTTTGAGAAGCAACAGAAATGTAGCTTTTTCACTTCTTAACACATGTGATGAAAATCCTAAGACGTGCAATAGTAATAATAAAATGAGAAAATGACGTATTAATTAATTGAATTGATTGAGATAAGTTATAGGGAGATAATTGAGGGAGCTGAAATTGGAGTATATAATGCGAAGCTTATATTAATTTGTAGATTTTCTTCCCCAAAACAGAGAAAATAGCCAAAGTAACATTAGAAGAAGAGGACATCTTAGCAAATAGTTTAGACCGTAAAAAATGTTGACCAACTTTCCTCCTTTAATAAGCAGAAAGTAGATTTGATTTAGTAGAGAATCAAATTAAGGATTCAATTTCAATGAATTAAAAAGACAGTCATATGCCTGATAGTTAGAAGAGATGGGGAAGAGATGGCAGTATAATTGATCTTAGGCAATATCCTATCAATAACTATTAAAAAAAAAAGTTTATGGGTATTATCCACAAATAACATTAGAAGAAGAGGACTTCTTTAGCAAATAATTTAGACGGAAAAAATATTGACCAACTTTCTTCTTTCAATATATAGACAGATAAATAGATATCCTATCAATAACCATTAAAAAAAAGTTTAGGGTATTATCCACGAACAACATTAGAAAAAGAAGACTTCTTTAGCAAATAATTTAGACGGGAAAAAATGTTGACCAGTTTTCTTCTTTTAATATATAGATAGAAGATGACTTCTTTAGCAAATAACTAGTCATGCACTCGTGCGTTGCACGGGATTACCAAATCATTAGAGAACATACATCAAAAATATATTTAAAAAAGAAAAATGGAAAAGAAAAAGTATTAATACCTCACATCAATAATTGTATACAATGTAGATAAGACCACAAATAATATAATAATTTCGAATGTCTTTCAAGTAATATTCATCTCTAGATAGATAACATAATCCAATGTATCGCATCGGTGAATGTTGTGTGTTGTAACTCAGTCGATTATTCTTAGAAAAGAGAAGTTTCTTTCTTTCCTTTTTTTTAAGCAATGATGGAGGATAGAAGTTTTATGAGCAATGATGCATGGTTCATGCTTGGCCTGAAGTTTGTACAACAATAGAAATACTTCATTCAACAACCAGTTTACTATAAATTGATTTAACAAAATACAGAATTTCAATTTATCTACGGGTCTGAAACATGGACAAATAATTCAAAACTCAAACTCTACTTGAGTAAATCAAACAAACAATAAAGATCAAACATTGGCGGATGAAGCAGGGAATTACAGAAAAACAACTTCATTCACTTGATGATATCTTTAAAGACCGCAGACATTTCATCATCACAATTCTAGCAGGATCCACAACAAAGCACTTCAAGTTTCCCAAGTCATAATTACATAAATTTATCATAATTATCTAAGACATTTTCAAATGAACAGCCCATTCTTCATGTAGCTTATTACTGAGTGACCCAGGTGCATAAATTCTTATTAGTAAGTGCTCCATATGATACATTTTGAGAATCTCCCCATCGATCAGTCAGGTATTAATCGCATTGCAAAGCACGTGAGATGTAGCTTTTTGGACAATTAGTGTAGAGCATAGGACGAACATCTACTTCATAGTCGAGCAGCTCCTCATATCAAAAAAACATATCATCACAGATAATCAAATAAAAAAAAAATCAGCAAAAAGTAGAAAGAGAAAAAGAAAAAGAATATTAAAAGAAAGAAGCAACAAGAGCAAAAAAAAAAAAAAAAGAATAAGAACAAACAATGAAATAAGAAAAGCCTTTAAAAAGGACAACAAAGGAAGAGAAGGTAAACCTTTATTGTAGATCATCTTATACTAATTTCAAAGTCATTTCGAAAGAAATCAGATGCCATGTTTCAGCCACGGATAAAATCTATAAAGTGCTATCCCTCAACACTCTATACTCACAAATAATAATAATTATTGAAAAGCAGAATAGGAAGGGGGAAAAAGGCAACATCTAGGAGGGTGATGGAGCACGTCTACATTCAAGTAAACACCAAGAATGCAGTAAACGTTCAAATCATATAAGCAATCATGAGTAGTTAATGGTATAATTAAATCTAACATTAGAAAATAAAAGAAAAAAATATTAGTTCTAGCAAAGAGGAATATATTTCACGCTCCTCAAATTACCCGCAAAGATGACATATAAAGGAAGGGAAACAATTTTGGGTGAAGACATTATGCTAGGGTAAAATGTCAAGAACTGACATTAACTTGACATTAACATATGCAAGAACTATTCTTTAAAAAAAATAAAGGAAAAAGAAAATGAGAATAAAATGGCAGCTTCCTTCAACATGCATCTTTCACATCCTCAAACTTCTTTTTATCTAAATTTAAATTGGAATGATTAGAATCAAAAGAGGAAATAATCATAAAAAGAAATCATATTAAACATCAGGGTGCTTATCTTTGAAGCTTTGCTTCTTCTTCCCAATATCTAATTGACATGTACAGAAATGGATTAGTCCTAGAGAAATCAAAGGCAGAAGCAAATTAACTTTGAAAACAGAACCATAGTAAGAAGAAAAACAAAAAATAAGCAAGAAAATTTGTTTTCTTCTTTATTCATAATCCTTAGAGGGACATCTAGTGAATTCATCATAACGTGATAATCTATAGTACTTGGGAATACAGAGATATTTTTTGAGGCCAAACCAAGTCATTTCCTTCTCATTTTAATTTCACTCTCAATTATCAAGAATTTAGAATCACAAAAGAAAAAAGGAAATAGAAAAAGAAAAATAAAAGAAAGGAACAATGGAATTTGAGAAGACAGTGAAACTGCATCTCATATTTATGATGATGAATATATTGTTTTATAAGAAGAAAATGCATGTATAGAAAAGAACTAACACAAAGCATAAAAAATGGAAAATATCCAAGATACAGTCTACAACAAGTTGAGGTTGCTCATCACTTCAAAATCCTTCCACTTCCATCTCCTTTATCACACAAACTCACATACGTATTTTCCTACTTTCCCAACTCACTGAAAATAGATGTAGCATTTTAACATATGTATCACAAAATCACATGATATAAAAATGAATTAACAAAAAATCACATATGTATCATAAATCAAATGATATAAAAATGAATTAACTAAATGACATCCAAAGTCCTCATGGAAAAAAATGAAGTTTAAAAATGCAGGTAAATGACTAAAAACCAATCAATACTGCACTCAATCAACACTACATTGGACAAAATTTTCAGTGATTAAAAATAAATTCTGCCTCGTGTAAAGAGAGACCTACACGAACTAAATAATAAATCAAAATTAAATTTTAAGCTTCTTCCTAAATCAAACATGAGATGAAATAATGTGATTTATTTATAAGTTCCAAGCAACATTCATGCAAATTAACATTCTTTTAGTGTGCACACCGTTAAAAATAAACAAAGCTATACAAATTTTGAAGAAATAAACCAAGTGCAAATATTGATTATGAATAGAATTTTTCAATACTTATTAATTCGAGTACACAAAGTCTAAAAAATGGAATCACAGACAAAACTCTAAACAATAAAGAAAAACCAACAGAAAGCGGGAAGGTGAGAGAGGAAAGGAAAGTAACCTCTTGATCCATTAACACCATCTCAACCCACGTAGGAACGTTTGCATTTGTCTGGCTGGGGACTGTCCATTTTCGAACAACATGCACAAAGAAAAGAGCCCTGTTTTCCAAGTTCAAATCAACATTCCTTAGCAACATTTGCATGGCCACCATTAAAGTAAATGAAAGTGAGGCACTTGGGTCATAACAATGAGAATAATAAATTTGTAGAAAATTGAAAAACACGCTTGATGATTCTAGACAAAAAGGATTCGCAGAAAGAAAGGGATTCACAGCCCAAAAGGAAAACAAAAGATGAAGGAATTCCTATCAAAGAAAAAATGAATTGGGGTAAATTACCTGCTGGAATCACAGCCCAAAAGATGAAGGAAGCTTCATATCACTGCTATTTTGGGGGAGATCGAAAAATTCGGAATATGAGAAAAGGAGTTGGAGAAGAGCAGACAATCGTAAAGCAAACGCGGCTTTTGCCGAGGAGAATACCCAAAATACCCAAATAAGACCTTGACCTTTACTAATTAACCCCTGAATTGTTATAGAAAATTACAAAATTACCCATGTCTTATGACGCCAGACAAAAGGCAGGAAAATAGATTTAGACAGAAAAAATGTTCACCAACTTTCTTCTTTTGATATATAGATAGATAGATATCCTATCAATAGCCATTAAAAAAAAAAGTTTAGGGTATTATCTACAAACAATATTAGAATAAGAAGACTTCTTTACTAAAAAATTTAGGCGGGAAAAAATATTGACCAATTTTCTTCTTTTAATATATAGATTTTAAATTTTAATTTTAATTTTAATATATAGATAGATAGATAGATAGATAGATAGATTTCCTATCAATAACCATTAAAAAAAAGTTTAGGGTATTATTCACAAACAACATTACCATAAGAGGACTTCTTTAGCAAATAATTTAGGAGGGAAAAAATGTTAACCAACTTTCTTCTTTTATTTAATACATAGATAGATATATGTGACCAGAACACACCTCTCTGTTGTGTGCAATTCGAAATGCTAAATTGAAATTCTTCCACAATTCTGAAAATCTTGAGGCGATAATGTTACCAGAAATCCATCCTCACTTTTCGATCTGATCTCACAATCTTATCCTATAATCTTCTTCTAATCCCAAATCAAATTTTCTCACTTGTGGAGTGCATTTCTATTTCAAGGAAACTGGATATGTTGTAAATCAATTTTTCCTTCTTATCATGAATCTGATACTAATAGAAAATCAAATTTCAAATGGTTTATATTCTTTATTTATTTGATATTTCCCTCCTAAATTTTTCTTTAGGGTTTTTGATATTCGTTTGCTTTTTTCTGTTGTGTGTGTATGTGTGTGTATATATATATTTTTTTGAATTAGGTTTCTCATTTTTCATTCCGTTTCATAATTTTTCATCATCTCCGATATCTGAATTTCAACAATCCCCATACTTATTCCCCTGTGACAACCATGGCTACTTGCAATGCTCCTCGTAAATCTATTGTCTCTTAGGCGGATAGGCAATCGCTTTTGAAAGATATTGATCACAACCGAAAGAGTACTTGGATATTTTTGGTTCGAGTTGTTTGTAGATGGGATTCGCTTGGTGGTAGCAACCGTCATTTGTACGTTGTTGAATATGTCTATGTAGCGATTTAAAATTTTTCTACTTAAAAATTTTTATTTTAATCCACATGTCGCTATGACGTGCTCAAATGGATTACTTCAATGACGAGCCCATTTAAACTGAATCAAATTATGTTATGGGATTGAAAATTCGTAACTTAATAATAACTTTAAGTTTCAACCTAAATAACTCGAAACTTAACAAACTAAATCCTAACGAATTAATTTCAAGAATCTAAACTCCTAATTAGTCCCTATTCCAACCAAAAGAAAAGACTTTCAAATTCTTAGACTTTGGTCCCTCTTTTTCCATTGAGCTAATACTATTTAAGGATCAAAAAACTTCATTTTTCACCCTTTAGCTCACTTTTATCCCAGCAAAGTTAACTCTTCTCCTCCTCTCTCCCCCTTCTTCTTAAAAAAAAAAAAAATCAAAACTAATAATGTTACATTTTCTTGGAAAATCTAGCTTCCAAGGATCATCTAGCATCATGAATCAACTCAAAGCAAGCAAAAGAGAATCAAGCAATACATAAAATCCAACAAGGACAAGGTAACACTTCTCTCATTATTCTACATTTCATCCATTCTCCACATGAAAGCTCAAACAAGTTGTGCACTAAAATTTATATCAAACGCATACATTATGATTATTATCATCCTCATCTTCTTAAACTATTAAATAAAAACAGTGGATCAGTCGAACCGAGCATTTTCAAAAAAAGGCCCATCTTCAATCCTTCACCAAACATCGCAAAGTTAGTGTCTATGGCTTCTTCTCGCCGCAAGGAACATGAATATGAAAATATTTTGACCGGAAAACCACCATACTCGCTGGAAAAGCTCCAAAACTATCCCTTCACTTCACCAAAAACTACCATAATACCTTTAAAAACTTTCCTTTATGAGAAGAGCTCGTCGAGAGCTTTCTATTCCACTAATTTTTGTTTCCAATCATCGAAGTTTTGCTTCGATTCTTGACCTTGAGACCCTCCAATGACCGAACCTCCGCTCTGCATTTCCTCTGTTCTTTCCATCGTGTATTACACCAAGAATATTAGATCCAAATTATTATCCTTTGGGTTTTTTGCATTCTAGTCCCTTTAAGTTTTTAAAACATGTAAATAAGTCCTAAACAACTCAAGTCTTGACCGCAAGAATTTCCAAGACATTTAAGTTAACTCTAAAGTTATTATTTAAATCAAAGTTGGTACCCAGACATTTTAAATAATTAATTTTGACCCCCAAACTTTTGAGTTTTGCATCATTAGTTGTTAAAGCTTTTAATTCTAATCATATAAGTCCTTAAACTTTTAATTCAAATTAAATTAGCCCTCAAAATATTTAGATAATTAATTTAAAGTCCTCTAACTTTTATTAATCGACAACTTAGTCCCTAAATATTTAATTATACCATAAAATTTTAAATTATGAATTCTAACCATAATTAATTTTCTTTATTGGCTAGATGGAGCGTTTGGATAGTTGAGAACTTATTTTTTCAAGAATTTAGAGCTTGACTTGAAACATTACAAGGTATGCTCCTTTACTTAAAACATTCTTGCTCTTAAACGTGCACACTATTATTTGATTCATATTATAGTGATATATATGATTAATGTGAATTTTATATTATTGCCTATTAAAAAGCATAAGTGCTATGTTGGACCTATTAACAGGTCCCGCATATTAAGAGACGCTTTATGATGTTGACCTATTAAAAGACATATGAATTTCATGCTTATTCAAAAGTATGTTAGTTTGTATGGTTGTGTATAATATTATGATATCAATGTAAATAGTACGCAGGGTCTACTGAGTATTTCAAATACTCATTCTTATCAATCTAACAAATTTTAAGTTTCGGAGCCAGTGGTGGAATGACGAGCGGTGACCACAATTAAATCATATTTTGAAAAAGTAACCTTTTAGGAATTGTCTGTTAAGTATGGAGACAACATTTGAGATCTCCACTTATTTTGTCACAATCGTCAAAGATTGATATTCGATAGTTATCTTCTGCACTCATCAAAAACTTACTTTATTGAATTTTGTCTTTTTCCACATTTTATTATTTTAAAAAGTTAACAAGAAAAGTTAAACTAACGACCCGAGTACTTTTACAAATTCAGGGCGTTATAGTCTACGTCGATCAAGACGTAAGTATATAAATTGGTTTTACGTTTAGACTATATATTTGAGTATAATCTGTCATTTAGTTTGTAGCTAATTTCAAAGTCATTTTCTGTTTTGTTTTTGTCCATGTATTGCTTACCTGGTGTGGAATTTTGTGTCTACTTTCTATGATGGATAAAAGATTGATTGATACAGTTAATTTTGTTTCTATGAATATTATGTCCTTATGGTTAATGTGAGTATTTTTATACATCATGTTTTCTTCGAGTTGTACCAATGATGCCCCTAGCTCTTTTGGTCGGTGGAGTGCACCTACTCACATTAATAGCACAATTTGACGGATTCTGCGATTGGAGACCTGGCAGTAGATTAGCGTGACAACTAGGGGCACGCCATGTAAAAAACAAAGGTTGGGGACATAATATTTCAATAGATCAAAGTTTGTGGACGTTAGGTGTAAATTACCAATATCTTATTCTGCATCATCAATTCTTTTTTTCCCCCCTGACAACCTGCCAATAGGAGTACAAATATAATGCATATATAGAATTACATCAAAATAAGCCACACCATATACTAACATAATGTTGGAAAATTCACACAACACGTGGTTGGTGGTGAAATTGTTCTTTTCCCAGCCTCTTGCGGGGAAAACCCTCCAGAGGCTGAGCTGGCATTTGACTTGGCATGCCACGCTAGGCTTTAAGGATTTTTTTTTTTTTGAAAATTTGAATTTCAAAACGCATTTTTCATTCTTTCTCAAATCCTCACTCTCAAGGAAACGGCTATTAGGAGGTGCTGGGTCACAAACTCAGCTACGTAATATGTTAAAATGACCTATTTTCCCTTAATAAGTTAAAACCAATATCCCGTTTCTCTTCGCTTTAATTTCTATCCAAGCCTCCGCTAGAAGAGAAAGCCACATTGTTGGTGATTACCAACCAATTCCCAACCTAAACGACCCCAACGTGATCGGAATTGCAAAATTCCCTGTGGGTGAACACAACGAGGAAGTCAAAACCAGCTTAAAGTTTAAAAGCATCGCCGGGGGAAAATACCAAGTCATGGCTGGGTACAATTGCAAGCTCGTTATCACTGCCGATGATGGTGCCGGAATGTAGAAATATCTAGCTATTGCTTACAAGAGGCCTTGTCAGAACTTCAAGAGCCTAAATTCTTTTGAGAAATATCAAGGTTAATGTAACTCAAAGACGAATTGGGAGAATTTCATAAGCCTGATATATTTATATAAATAAATATATACAAGTATTCAATGATTATCTACGTTTCTGTGTCTTTACCGATTTTAGTATTTCAAATCAAAATGCAGTCGTTTCGCATTCCGTGACATTAAAAATCTCGAACAAAGATCTAAACCGACGTGCCAAATGGGGTTCGACGATGGGAGATAGAACACCCGGCAAGCGACTGTGTTCTGTGTTTTTTTTTTTTTTGGGATTTGGGTCTTCCTGTTAGTTTAAAGAGAAAAGTGAGAGGTTGGGAGGGGTGGCCTGGTTCGACAGAATATTGGGGAGTAGGTTTGCCGGGGGGGGAGAGTTTGCGGAAATCTAGATTTTAGAGCTTGTTTGATCCTCAATATTCTCTCCATTTATAATTTTACCTACAACTGATTTGACATTTAATTTGATAATTGTTCTATTATAACCACATATTTTAAATATTTTTACATTTTTAATACATATTTTACCTATCTCCTTATTATAATTTTCCTAAATTTAGACAAATAATGAGAATCAAACAAGCTCTTAATTTTTGTTGGGCGGGGTAGGGGACATTTAAGTAATTTTCCTAGATTTTGGGAGCCTTTGTGT
>CAVNYN010272486.1:10789-47416 GCA_963692815.1 Nyctanthes arbor-tristis | reverse complement strand
TTCTTATTCTTCTTCTTTCTCCCTATTGCCCTGTCAATAGCTCCAGCAAGATTAAGCTCCAATATGTTCCCCTCTTCTCCCACAATAATCCTATCCAGTTCACTTTCTCCCTCTCCTTCCACCATGTCATACTCTACTTCACGGCTCTGTTCTCCCCCACTCTTGGAGGGGTTACTTTTCCTCCTGTTTGAAACTCTAGGCTCAAAATCATCGTCACTAATTTCCATCACAGCATCCTCTTCCGATTCTTCATTACTCAATGCATCATAATCAGCATCCGCCTCCATAACATCTTGATAATCACCAGAGACCTCTATCACTGTGTACTCCAAATTCGTGTTGCCTACAATCACTTCCACAACCAAATTTAATACCACCAAACAAAAAGCTACTCTACATACCAAAAATCACGTAATGTATATACTGTTATAAAAACATGTCTAAGATATAATACCACAAAAAAAAAAAAAGAAGAAGGAAAAATTATGGTTTCTGTCGAACGGGGACAAAAAATTGCTAAAAAGGAGAAATAGACATAAAGTAATCATACCTTTGGAGTAGAAGCGCCATCACCGCGAGATCGAAGCTTTATTTTGCTTATCAATGGGTTAGAAAACAACGAAATTAGGGTTTTTCTGCACAGAGAAGAAAAAATAGCGCCAATCTGTGTCTTAGTAGTCCAAATAGAGAACTGAAACGCAAGAAAACTCGGAGAATTGAAGTAGAGGGGCACCTGATCAATAGCGTGTAGAGCTGGCAGATCCTTGCGTAATTCAAGTTGATTTTTTTTGTTACTAAATTTTTTAAATTTTTTTTCCACTAAATTTATGTTTATTATTATTTACAAGAATTTATGTTTTATTTTATAACTACACTATTTTACGGTAGAATTCGACCACAAGATTGTGATGAGATTAGATGATTTTTGAACACTAAATTTCTTGGAGTAAAGACGAATTGGTAATCATTTATCCATTTTTACATCACTAGGTGAAAAATCTCTTTTAAGTTGGAAAAGTATAGCAGCCAATTAAAGTTTATGCATCTAATTTTGGGGGTCAAATAAATTTTTTCCCCTATATATTTATCTTTCCCTTTAAATTTTCCCTTATATATTATTTGAAAATATGTTTTTTTTCTCACTTTGACTTTTTTCTCCTTAACCTTTTTTACCCATTAAAATTGCTCTCAGTAGTAAAAAATCTCCTTTGACAACCAATGACGAGTGACGAGATCAAAATATTCCCACTTTGTTCTGTCCAATGGAGTTCTACCCTCAATGAAGCAGAAATTTTTGGCCTTTTGGGGGATGTAGTGCATGGCAATAAAAAATTGCGGCGACTTGGATCATAGACAAAAATTTTAACTTAAAATCAATGCAAAGTAAATAAAAGATCTAAAATATAAAAAAAGGCGAGTGGCTTGAGAATGGACTTGGCCTATTTTAGATAGGCACATTGGTAGAGTTATGTTAATATAAACGCTCCGTTGTAATAATAAAAGTTTAAGCTTTTTATAAACTTTTTCTGAAATGTAACTAGCTATATCAAATTAATGCATGTGTTTCGCACGCCCATGTAGCCGTAGCAGTGACCATAGCTTGGTGCAAAATAAGGTTAGTTTTAATTTTGCCCTGTTGGTTCAAATAGATCGGAAGAGCTTGCATGAGAAAATGGGAATTTTTGGTAGGATAGATGACACGAGCGGAGTGCATAAGTGATAGAGCTTACAAACAAAGATTCACATTTTTTAGACCAAAGAAATGAAAGTGAGTTACTGTACTGATCAATAAAAGCCAATTTATTAATCCTAAAATAGTATTATTATTAAAAAAACTATAAATGGTATATACTTGACATGAAATACCACTATGAAATTATTGATAATAAAATATGCGTAGAAACGATTGATTACGGATTGATACAAGACACCAATGATGGGATTTGGAACAAATATATATGCCAAAAGATTTTTCGAAAAAAAAAAAGCCTAGAGACGTGTTTGTTATTAACGCTACAAATCAGGGACCTTCAATGCAAATTTTGCGTGACAGAAATTTCGCGGCAAGTTTGGACTTGCCTTTTTGTTGGTAGTAGGAGGATCACCAACGAAATGACAATTATACCCATTCATCTTTCCTAAATCACAATAAGACCCAATTTTCAATTTTCGCCACAAAGGTTCAATATCCACATTGATATTGTTAAATTTAACTTATTATATGATATAATAAAGTAAGGTATTGGTAATTGTTAAATACTATGTAAATATGATAAATTTAACTATTAATTTTTAACACATGACGGTGTTAAACTAATCATTATAATGCAGCTTTAAGTCAAGAAGTGCCTTGGTCAAACTAATCCATAACTTATTACTCATATAAAAAAAATAAAGAAAAAAGACAATTGAATCAGATTAGTTGTTAAGATTATTGTTAACTTTAGCAATAAATTTAATGAGTTGTAAAAAAATTCTTTTAACAACTTTATTAATACCACTAATGTAATTACATTTTTGAGTTGTTGACTTCATTTACAGCTTGATTTAACATTATCAATACGAATGCTCTTAAAAGCCCTCTATTTTACTTGCATATCACACCCTATTACGTTTATATTTTATCATATCTATATGTCTACTTAAACATGCATGTTTTTCAAGACTCAAGTTTTTTGGAACACTTCTTCGGTGTAAAGTTTAATGTCAAAGGTCTATTGATGAGAGAGATACACATAACAAATGGTCCTGTACTTGTCTATTTTTTCTTACTTTTTTTAAATCATTTCTCTTGTATCTCACTTTTCGCATGTCATATAAAAAATACACATTCGGGTTCATCTTCTCTACTAGTATTTTATCATTAATTCTGAATTTTCTATATATCTCTCCTCTTTTTTTCCCCCTATTTTTTCCATTTCCATTCATTCTAAATTATAATAATCATATTCTCTCTACATCTTTCGTCCACACCGCCTCATGACCACACCGCGCATTGGAGATGTCTTGTGACACTCTCCATTGGGGTTGGGTTGTAAGCCCAATAACATCAAACACCTAGCCCAAATAAAACTTACTCCCAATCATTAAGGGAGTCTAAGTCCAACCCAAGTAGATTAATATAAAAATCCATTAATCAAGTCAAGTGCCTCAGATAAATGGGCTAGAACTACACTAGGCCCAAGGATCCAATTCAAGTCATAGTTAAGTCCAAATAGGTACAAGTCTCAAATTCTTAAGCCTAAGGTTAAACGTACCTTATTACATTTTTAACTATGTTGGTATATATTCATGTATTTATACATGTTTAAGTTTATTAAATCAATGAATGTCTCAAATCAGTTTTCATGGCTCCCCTAAAGGGTCGCAGCATAATGTGAAGAATATTTTGGATATATTGGCTCCTTTACCAAAGGAAACTAAGGAGGTTAAACCTCTGGCGTCCGTTAGGAGGTATACATACCTTATGGTAGACAGATTCAAGTTTTTAAATTAACATGCATGATCAAAAACTAAAATAAGTCATCCATTAAAACACCAACAATTAGGGTCCATTCCTTACATATTACATGGTAGCTTTAAACAAGTCCAAAAGTGGCCGTTTCATATGGAGTTAGTCATTACATCAAAAGTGACCCATAGATAAGTTACGCAAAATATTACATAACCAAGTCTACATAGCACTAGTTAAAACATCAATAGGCTTGCTTATCTAAGGTACACTCATTCGTATAGATATGAGCTCTCGAGATGTTACAAAACATTTCCACGCAGCAATGTGTACCAACATAATAGTAAAGGCCAGGATGTTCATCATAATAACCCCATATGCCGCTTACTTGGAGAGCGATTGAGAGACATCAACCAATCACTTGCCATGAGCTTGAAGTAACCACGATTAATCATCTACGAAATATGTGGAAAATATAGGGTGAATTTCATAAGAAACCCCATGAGTAACTCGATTATACATGCATCAAGGGATTCAAAAATGCTAGCCAACCTTGAACAAGGTTCCAAAGATTCAATCAAAAGCTAGATCAAAGTTCAATCAAAAGATCCAATCAAAAGGGCCCAAGAGCGATTGAAGCAACAAGCTTCACATATCAATTCATATAATTTCCATGGCCATAATCAATAGATTTAGTTGATATCTCAAGGATCTTGGTTGACCCCAATCAAGACCCCCACAATCAGAGCAAAAGCCTAAAACAAACACAATGTCAATCATATGTGGGCTCGGAATCATAAGTGCACTCATGATGAAGGAACAAAAGGCTGACATATCAATTCAATTCAATTTAAAACAACGGGCTTATTGAGTTGGTGTCTTCTAAAATAGCAATGATCTTATTAAATGACAAATAGGGACTTACTCCCTAAGAGTCAAACAGTATCCTTCAGGGAATCATTGAGTACAAGAAGGAATAGCAGAAGAAAGTTCATTAACAAAAATATAATCTTGTTACTCACTGTTGGTGGTTGTAAATCCATGCTAAACCCCTAATCAAAATAATAAAATGCAGATTCTTAGTTTGGCTATGATTCTGTAACTCAGAGGTATATTTACCCTGAGCAGAATACATTAAATATCAAAAGCATGCATTTGTGGAGCTTGAGAAGTTAATTACCGAATCCTCTTCCCAATTTGGTCCCTATTAACTCCAAGTGCAGCTCGTATGTGGTGTTTCCGTATTTGTCAATGGGTAAATGCGCAAGAACATGAATTAAATTTTTGGGTTTTTAGACCTTATGTGTAAAAGACAAAGATTGGCTCTTCGTTTTCCTTTTTGGAAGTTAGACTAGCTGTGTGTCTAAGGTTTTTGTAGCCTTGAGAAGCTGCTTCATCTCCCAAAATACAAGAAAGATCTCTAAGGAATGTGTATTGGATTTTGAACAAGTGTTGTCCCTTGTGGTGACACTTGTCTAGCATGCAACATCCTTAAGACATGTCCAATGAGAGCTTAAGGATTAGACACATAGGCTATATATTTTTAGAGCTCATATTATTGTTACATTAGCTTGGTCTAGCACTTATTGGGTTCAAAGTATCAAGAATTATCTAAGGCCCCAAAATAAAGATAGATAATACTACATCTAAAAGGTGTACATACATTCAATGAATTTCAAATTTCAATTATTTTCATTATTTTGGAAAATTTTCGAAAATTCCTAATTTCTGGGGTATTACGTGTATAGTGGTAGTCATTGGGTAAACAATTAGAAAAAGATATGCTTACTTGAAACATTAAATACTTGATATTGTTACTGATAGTGTCATCAAATACCAAATGATAATTTATCAAATATACAATGTGGAAAAAGCAAATCATTTGAGATGAGAAATGTTAAACATGGCACAAATTGTTTCCTGCTACAAATAATGCTCATCATTCTCCGGTAAAGTGACCATATCCAACTTACCTAATTAGTTTAGTAGTGTTTATCATCGTTTTTATTCATACTGACTATTGTAATTATTTAATATATTCTCACAATAGATTGATATTGAGATCATAAATTGTCTTCTACAAACACTAGTGAGCTTAAAGAAACTTCGAATATTATATTTCATTAATGGTTAAAATCTTTCATTATGATCCTGTGATATCTTGATGTAACTATTGTACCTATATTTCTTTGTTATAGAACAGTGGATTTTCTCTCGTGGGGCACCTTACGATTATATTTCTAAAGTTGCAATTTTTTAATTTACTTAGCATTTTTTCTTTTTATTTTTTATATCATTTCTTTATTTTCTCAGATGTCCTTAAACCATAATAATTTCTTTAATACAACGAGAAGCCAAAGCCAAAGGCACTCAGAAAAGACCTTACAAATAAAGCAACCTTCAAAATCGCTGTTATAACTCATGTCCTACTTTTTTTTTGAAGTACAATTAACAATTCGTATCATAACAGTACAAGTGCATATAGATATATATCTTTCTGAAACACAACGCATAAAAACCAACAATACAAAACCCTATACAGGGCACTACAAGAAATCGATAATACAAACTACTATACATGAGACTAAAAACTATATATAAAATGTAGACAAACCCCCACATGGGGGGAAGTCGAACTTGAGACCTTTACGTCCCAGTGCCCCAACGTTAGCCCCTAACTCATATCCTACTTTGTCATGTAGTTTTAGGCAATATGTTGATTTTATATAAAATCATTCATATGTGCTTACACTGCTTTTATGATGAAAGATTACCCTTAAGTACTTGATAGAAATCTTACTTCAGAAGAGGTTAAGCCACGAAAACTGGGTATATATCTGAGCTATAGCTTCACTTATATAGATGTAATGAAAGGGCGAGAAAAGACGTAGTTCTTCACAGTTTACATCTAAATTCCAAAGTACCAACTCTTTGATTTACTGCATTCTTTGGTCCTGAGAAACTATTCTTTATCCTTTGTGTAGTTCTTGTGAAAACTTGAGGAAAATGTTCCATGTTGAAGAATTTTGAGGAGAATAATAATATGCGAACAAAGGCTATGGTAGGAATGGTGTTGGTTATGTGTTTAAAATGATGAAAATGATAGCATAAATGAGTTTCTTAATCTTTTCTCATTTTCCTTATAAATTGGTGACATAGGATATTAAGATTAAAATGTTAAAGGAAAAGTCTCACATTCAAAGCCACACAAAAATTTGTGTTATTTATTAAAGTTTTTTCATAATTTAATTTTTTGTTAAATTTATGTTTTGTGTTTATCGGATTTGCTTCATTAGCTAAACTGTACTATATATTGAATCATAAAATATTTTTTTTAATAACGATCCAAATTACAAATATCAATATTTACTTTTATTCCTTTGTTATCATCCTCTAGCGACTTGCATTGTTTGTAGATTTTTTAATAATTTTTAGTCTTTTTATTTAGACTAGAAACTTATATTTAGTATCTTTTCTATTTTTTAGTGAATTATCTCATATTAATCAAATCATATTTGAAATATGTTTTACCTACACTATTAGCTGATAAAAAAATTTTTTTTTAAAGGAAATAGATTTCATTGAATTAAAATAAAGATATACAAGATAAGATGGATAGGCTGAGACACAACAAAAGACTAAACCGGCCAATCCCACCAATTTAAAGAGAAGAAGAATTACTTCATCATTGAAGAATCAGGAATCAAAATTTGTGTAATACAAAAGCATCCGGTATTTAAGCACATAAAAAAACAACTGAGCTCTCTAACAAACTAATCGACAGAGGAAATAATGATATAACAAATCCAAGGACTAACTTATTAATACAAGAAAATACATGGACTAAATTGGGAAATAAAAAACATATATATTCTTGAATACTCCCATCAAGATAGAGAGTAAATGTTAATAACTTCCATCTTAAGTAAGGATTCCTTGAACTGATTAGGATGAACAGACTTGGTTAGCAAATCAGCCAATTACTGGTTGCTAGACACATGAACCAACTTGATAATCCCAGTTTGAACCTACTCTCGAATGAACTAACAATCTATATCGATATGTTTTGTTCTTTCATAGAAAACTAGATTGGAAGCTATTTGCTAAGCAGAGTGGTTATCACATTACATAATTGTTGGCTAACAAAGTGAAATTCCTAGTCCTTGAGTAAAGACAGAAACTAGACAATTTCGCAAGCTTCACTAGCCAGAGACCTATATTCTGCCTCTAATGATAACATTCACACTGTTGGTTGCTTCTTGGACTTCCAAGATATAAGAGCTTTTTCCAAAAACACATAATAACAGGTGATAGATATTCTAGTATCTACACAATTTCTGTAATCAGCATCAGTGAACACACTCAACTGAGTAACTAAACCAACAGAACTAGAATTACATGCATGAAAGAAAAAACCTTGACCTGATGTTCTCTTAATGTACTATAATATCTTGTGTACTATTTTTAGATATGGTAACTTTGGCCTAATAAGGTATTGACTCAACCTATTCACAGAGAAGGAAAGATCAGGTGTGCTCTTCCGATCTCAACAATTTTCCTATCATCTTCTTGTACAATCTAGCATCTTCCACACCTTCCCATTCGTCCTTACTAAGCTTTAAGTTTAGCTCCATAGGTACTGAAGCTGGTTTGCAGCCAATTAAACTAGCCTACTCAAGTAAATTCAATGCATAGGACCTTTGAGATATTGATATACGTTCACTAGATCTTGCTATCTATAAACCCCCCAAAAAAACCTTAAAGGCCCTAAATCTTTTAATTTAATCTTTGCATCAAGATTAGCTTTGTGGTTACCAGGCTGTTAAGTCAGCGAAGGTCAACGATTGACAGAGATCAACGGTCCCAGGGTCTTAAAATAGGCACTGAGCGCCTCATCAAATCTAGCGACCTAAATGACCTGACAGCCAGAATATCTCAAGACCTGACCCAGCGACTCAAGAGTTAATCACTGTTCCGATATTCTTGCAATTTAAGTCGTCTAGTCACCACCCTTGAGCTCTAAGTGATGTGGCCTGATGCCATGACCTAGCAAAAGTGCCAGCTAAGCATCATCTTATGAACCCACATGCAAAGCCTTGCAAAAGCGGTCGTTACCTATCCCATGCATGGTTTAGACAACCGTTAGTCAAAAAGAAAAGGTTTAATCTCAGTTGATTTGACCGGAAGAGCACACGTCTGTGGGCTCGACATTAAATACATGTAATCATTACTCCAATGCAAATGGCAAATGAGTGCTATAAATAGAGGCAAATAAAGCTGAGAAGGGGTTTGATACCTACATTCATTCTTCTTGTCTTCTCCAAGCTTTTGCATTTAATATTCATATCAATTCAAATACAAATTTCTCGCGTAAACAAATCTTATTTGTTGAGTTAAAGGCCGAATTTGACGTCAACAAATTGGCGCTGTCTGTGCGAAACCATATAAAAAGCTGTGCAAAAACCAACATCCGGTGAAAAACGAACGTCCGATGAAAGAATATGAGTGGAAGACTTTTCGAAAGCCAAAGAACAGGAAGCAGCAATGTCATACTGACTTTTGGGTTTTGAAAGAACAAGAATATGACCAGCACTGGCCCCTCATGACTAGCGGTGGAAACGGAAATAGAGACCCTGTGGCGATAGGTGAAGGCCCTCGCTGAAGAAGTCCTACGATTACAACAACATAACCTGCCGGTTTCCCAGCAGAACATGATGGAATCCTCCCATAGTGACTCTTTTGGCGTGCTGAAAACATCGAAAGATCCCCAACAAGGATGACTCTCCCAAAGGAACATATAAGAAGGAGACTGAGCTTCATTCTGACGTAAAACTCCAGTCAGCCAGCCTCTAACGTGAGTGTTGCACAGCTCCCTCAAGAAATACGGTAGGCAGTAGTATTTTCATAAGATTGGGACTCTAGCCTCAATGAGGTCCTAGAAGGATGAGGTCACGAGAACTCCCTCGACCAAACGAATATAGACAAAGAAGAAAAAGCCCGACACCTACTCATCACCATAGTCATACATCGAGCTCGCCTCTGAGGACCTCCCGAGGTCAATAGCCAATTCCCTAGCAAATAACGAGCAGAATGAGCTGAAGAAATGACTGAATGACTTTGAGCAAAAACAAACCAGAGGAAATGAAATTGACGACCTAAAGGGGGAGGCCTTCTATTTTTAACGCCTTTATTTGAGAGCCAGCCATACAGTCAAAAAGAAGCTCTTTCCGATGGAGACTTACTGTGGTGAAACTGACCCAATCACTCACCTCCACAGATATATGTCTTGGATAGAGCTCCAGAACATAACAAGAGTTATCACGTGTAAGGCGTCTGCGCTTACTTTGGAAAGGAACGCGTAGACCTGGTATGACAATCTAGCTCTAGGATCTGTTCATAGTTGGGAGCATCTCTCATCAAAGTTCGCAGCCCAATTTATAGGTCTAAGGCTAGAGCAGCCCCCAAGAAGATGTTGGAAACCGTCAAACAGGGAAAGTCCGAACCATTCAAGAGCTACCTAGACCGCTTCGACAGGCAGGTCATGACGATGGAAAAAGAGACAGATGAGTTACTCTTAATAGCGGTCAAGTCAGGTCTCTACAAAGACACCTGCTTTTGGTGGGCTATACATGAGGACTTTCTGATCACTTATAAGGAGCTTCTGAGGAGAGTTGAAAAATATATAATTGCGGAGAAAGCCATCGAAGGGAGTTCGTAGTTTGAGAAACCTCCTAAGGATGAGAAATGGGACCAAAAAATAAGAAGGATCCACAAAAAAATAAGAAGCCACCCAGCTCATCTAAGCCCTTTACCAAGCTCAACGCATTTGTTGAGCACATCTTTAATATCCTACAAAATGATCAGATTTTGCCCAATGTAAGGCCCATAAAAAAGTCACTAAAGGATGCGGATCAGTCCAAGAACTGCAAGTACCTATAAGTATGGGTCATCACACGGACGACTGTAGGCATCTAAAACTGGAGATCAAAAAGCTAACCGAACAGATATACTTGAGTAAATACGTAGCAAATCACCAAGGGTAGGACAGACAAGCTCATCTCTATACAAACCTCAATGCCCATGTCCCACAGAACCAACCTCCAGCCGAGATCTGTGTACTCATTGGCGGAAATCATGACATTGAGGGTTCTAAGAGACAGAGGTGAGGTCTAGTAAGAGAAGCTCATAATTGCGACCACTTACTCACGGCACAACCCACGTCGCTCGAACCAGCTCTTTCTCCTTCAGCAATGAAGATGTCTATGGCGTGTTGCACCTCAGCACTGACGCTCTGGTCATTACTAGCCGGTTTCAAAAGTTAGAGTTCATGAGGCCTTGGAGAATAATGGCAATAATGTTAACATTATCTACTGGAAAACTTTCCAACAAATGAAGATACACTTAAAGAATCTAAGGCCTTATGGAACCAGGCTTCAAGGCTTCATTGGAGACTATGTAGAGGCTAAGGGTCAGATCACACTCCTTGTGAAACTAAGAAACGGACATTGCAAAAGAAGAATTATGGCAGACTTCTTAATCATGGACTTGGCTTCAAATCACAATGCCACTTTGGGACGCCTAATCCTATACGAGCTCAGAGCCACGACCTCTATATACCATTATGTTATAACGTTCCCCACCTGCCATGAGACAGCTATTGTGTGAGATGACCAGCAGGCCGCGAAAGGATACCTGGACTATGCAGTTGACCTTAGAATTAAAGAGATAAGGGTGAGAACTCTCTCGGATGGCAAGTCCAAAACTGACGGCTTAGAAGGCGCATGATCAGAAGCAGAACTTAAAATGGGGCCAGAATCAAAAGGAATATGCTACTAGCTACTTAGCCTTATAGACGCTGACCGTGAGAATTACTAGGCCCCAATGCGCCCTGGGGAAGAAGAGCACACCTCGCACAAAATTGACAAGATGGCTCTTTTCAGATCGTGCTACACCAAAGCCACTTATCTGTGATTGGAAATTTTGCGCATATGGGTTAGCCCAGAAAAAAGGTTAAATTTTTACACCAGAAACATGACGACCTTAAGCATAGCATCGCTGAGATCAGTAAAAGAGGTTCGGCTCCCAATTGCATGAGCCACCACCTCAGGAGGTCGGCTAGAGCTCTTCTCTACGATCATTATGAAATCAAAGGTCCATCAATCCTTTTTCGCACTGATATCCAAACTGTTCCACGAAGAAGAACCTTCTTTATACTCAGCTATTCTCACATTCCCAATCGACGCAGTCTTGGTTAAAATGAAGGGGGCAACAAAGCTCCCAAGTTATTTGATGATTTATGCCCCGCGTAACGCAGAACTTGAATACCTAACTGCGGAAGGGCTTGTAAGCGCGTTTGAGGTCGTCTTGAATAAGCACGGCTCCCGTGCCCTCAAGTGCGCCACGAATGTTTTGACTACCACTCCTTTTGAACAATTGCCTTAGGCGCCTGACTTGCCAGGTCGCTCCACTAAAGGACATGATGAACCTAACGACATTCTGATCAAAGAGATCGCAACCTCACCAATAGACAAAATGGGAAAATAATGGCGAAAACTGACCAGGTGAGTAACTGGATAAATACCATCATCCAGTTTTTAAGGAGGGAGTACTCTCTAGGCGTGGAGGTCAAAGAACTCGGGCACCAAGCCACCAGACGAATTACAGGGAATATGTAAGGCACAGAGTTGACGCGCCCGGGAGACGTTGAGCACTTGGAAATGAAAATATTAATAACCGGGCATCAACTCTAAATTTCTATACTGTCTCCAATCTTTTGTACAATAACTATAAGGTCATGGCTGATAAATTAACAAGCTTATGCAAACTCAAGATTTTCAAAGCCATAATTTTGCAACCTAACAGTTAGCAATATCTTGAATGATAAATGTTTATTTCCCTTATGAAATATCTCCTTCACTACGAACACAAGGCGAATCTATAACAGACTAGTAAAGGTTATGCAACAAAGGTTGAAACAAACTTCTGACCATTGACCTAACACTCGCCTAAAAAAAGATTCGCCTTACTGACACAAAAATATGACTAAAATAAGCTTTTAGTTAACGACCCCACACTGAAGTAAAAGGTTCTACGACCATAGTTGGGACAAGCTCCTTGCTACTGACCTAACACTTGAGGACAGAATGTCCAAAGCTTTGGCTAAAACGGGACTAAAATAAGTTTTTGGTCAGATGGCCTCACACTTAGATAAATCCTTAATCAATTATACCAACGTATACGCGATTTGATACTAGAACGAGCTTCTTGTTAAGTGTCCTAACATTTGGTTAAAATTCATTTGACGTTTTGTATAAGTATGCATGAGCAAATATGACCTCCTCGCTGAATGAGTATGACCAACGGCAAAGTTATTTCAATGTAAAATAAAAACGAGCTGACAGTTGTTTTATTTCATCTGTCAAAAATATAAAATACAAAAAGAGTAGGATTACGAAGGCCCTAAGCTTGGCTCTTAGGAGGCGGAACCACAGTTTTCCCCTAACTGGAGCCACAGTTCCCTCCCTCCAGTTAGAGCTAGGCTTCAACCTCCTCAACATGAGCAGTATTATCTGCATGCTCCTCGGCTGGAACAAATACCCCACCTTCTTTCTTGGCAAGAGGTAGCATCTCTGCATCCTCTTCAGTAGGGGCTGGAACCTCCAATTGAGCCACGATCTCAACCTCATCGTCCTTATCATCAGAGCTCTCGTAGTCGTACTCCTCCCTTAGCTTAACAATTTACTTTTTAAGGAAAGATAGATTGCACTTGGTGTATTTCTTAGCGACCTCGCCAAAGATCTCCTTCGTTGTCTAGTAGTAAAGACCAGCGGTGGCACTTTTGTATTCTTCAGACCCCTTATACTTCTCACCACCTTTCTATACCCAATGAGCTCATTGGAAGAAGCCCGACTCTCAGCCTCTTTCAGGACCTGCTCATGGCTAGACTTCTCTGTTGCCAACTAAGTCTCCAAGTTCTCGTTCTTCTTTTTCCAGGCCTTGAGCTCAGTCCTCAGGTCAGCAGATTCTCCCTTAGAAACATGAAGCTCTTGCTCCTTCTCCCTCAGGGCCAGCTCTACCTCCTCCTTAGCCTTATTGGCCTTGGTCGCTTAGTCGGAGATTTTCTTATTTTTCCCAATGAAGCGACCCATATGAGCCATAGCATGCTCATCCAAGATGGCATATCGAGTCCGTATTACAGCGCTCATCTGAAGGAGCTCCACCATTGTAGAAAAGGTAGCAAAGCCCTCTCATTTTTTTGACTATCCTCAAGCTATATTGCCCATGGCATCTATAACAACGCTGGGCATGCCCTAGATTCTAGCCTCAAAAGGTTTCTTGGTTAGATTGAATTTGATCAGTGCCTTAAGCAAGCCTTTTGCTTTGTGGTTTCTCCAACTGAGCCCAGTGAGTTGGGTCCACCAAAAGATAGAGATCCTCACTGAACATATCAAGTGGCCCTTTCTCCCTAGCAGGTCGCTCCTTTCTATTCACAACAGGAGCAGAAGTGTGGAGAGATGAGTTGGAAGTAGGTTCCCGAATGACCAATTGGTGCTTGTCGAGTAGCTTGGAAGCAACAACGCTGTGGTATAGGCCTTTTTCCACCGGCGTTATCCTGCCTCAGTTTATTTTTCTCCTCTTGCTTCCTCAAAGCTTTAGTGAGTTGTTCAGCAGTCTTCATTTCCTCAGTTTTGTAGCGAGCTGTTTTCTTCTTCTCCTACATCACTCTCTTCTTCTCTGTCTAATGGATAGATCTCTTTTGACCTTGGGAAAGATATTTTCCCCTAAAAATGTGAAAGTGTCAGATAGGTGAAACCTGCAAAACAAGGCCGTCACTGAGATAATGATAAACCTAAAAAGAAGGTAGTGGATTGCAATTGTTAGGATCTCTGGAAAAATACTCAGTCTTGGAAACAAACAGCTTAGTGCTTACAAAAAAATCTGTCTGTCAGGTCCACAATGTGGCGATAATGTTCTGGCAGTTGGGAGATTATCTTTATTTGCTCTTTAAATGACGAATTCAATGGTCAACCACGTTCTTGATCAACACATGACGTGAAAGGAAACATAGTTAACTGTTAATTTGCTAGCTTGAGGAAAAGATTTAATTGGAAAGTTACTTACTAGGTTGCGTGTTGCTCGTTGGGATGTTCATCTCCTTATCGTCAGGAATCAGCAGGCTCTTCCACTCGTCTCCCCACTCAAAGCTAGCTCTCTTTCCAGTTGGAACCAGATTCAGACGCCCCCTTACCAGGTTTCTCCAAAGGTCTAGGGTTGCGGCTTTAGGTCGTGTGGCTATATGAAACCATCCTTTCCCAGATGGCAAGGCCTTCAACGCATAGTATGAATTGAAGTCCTCTGAGCTCGGATGCTCCTATGCTTTACGTTACTAGAAAGCAAATACCCCAATTATGGTCTTTCAACTCGCTGGAGTGATTTGAGAGGGGGCAACTCCCCAATACATCAGCTACCTAGAAACAGGTCGTGAAAGTGGGATATAAAAATAGGCCTCAAACATTCTCGTGCTTGCTGCCACACACTCCTTTGGGGGATAATGAGCTCGTTTCCCTTCGTATGGGACCCAAAGGGCTATGTAATCTGGCACGCAATATGTTTGCCTCATCACGTGTAGATCCTTCTCTTTCACCTTTAAAGGGATATGCTTACGCCCCCATGACTAGTCTTTATCATGAATTACCAATGCTGGAGGCCGCCCACTAAAGGTCATCTCTATCTCGCCGTCTTCCTCTTCACTCTCATCATTAGTCTATTCAAACTAGACCTCTTATGCTGGTTTCAGTGCCAATTCTAATGCCTCATCATCTGTGGACTACTTTACGTTCACCCTAACTTCTTCCTCTTCACCATTCCCAAGCTAAAAACCCCTTCTATCCTCCATTTCACAAAACTCCCAAAGATTCTAGAAAAACCTAAAGTTTTTGACAATATCCGTAAAAATTCCTCTAGAGAATGAAGGGAGAAGACGGTTACCTTTGTATTTGGATCTAAAGAAGACAGGGAGAATATTGTAACAATGTTTCTGAGAAATTGATTGTAGAATGAACAGAAATAAAGAGGGAAAAATAGAGAGAAAAAAGGGGATAAATAGGGTTGGGGCAAAAACTAAGGATGGCAGCCGCGCGTTACATTGGGAAATAAAGGGGCATCAATCAAATTAATGATTATTGCCTATAAGTTCCTAGAACATGCTACTCTACTAGACGGTTAACATGCAGCAGAACGGGGTAGGCCAAAAGCCAAAAGTTTCAAAATTGAATGAGTTTGATTTCAAGCGGTAAAAATTTTAAGGGAACTGCAAGCAGACCTTCATGGCTGCAAACCCTGAAGCCCAAGAACAGTGACCTTGAGGGGGCATTTTGTGGTCACTAGGCCGTTAAGTCAGTGAAGGTCAACGATTGCAGGGCCTTAGAAATAAGCATGGAGCGCCTCATCAAATTTAGCAACCTAAATGAGCCGACAGCCAGAAGAACTCGAGATCTAACCTGGTGACCCAAAGAGTCAATACTGCTCCTATATTCTTACAGTTCAGATCGTCTAGTCGCTACACCTTTGAGCTCTCAGTGCTTGGCCTGATGCCATAACCTGGCGAAAGTCCTAGCTAAGCGGCAGCTTAAGAACCCACGTGTAAAGTCTTATCATTTGCAGCTCTTCCGACTTCAACATTAAATGCAGAAGCAGTTGTTACCTGCCCCATGCATGGTTTAGACAACCATCAGCCACAAAGTAGAGGTTTTATCCCAGTTGATTTGACCCCTACACCATTCCTGCAGGCCCAATATTAAATACATGTACTCATTTCCCCCCATGCAAATGACAAATGAGTGTAATAAATAGAGGTAAATAAAACTAAGAAGGGTTTTGACACCCTCTATTCATTCTTCTTGTCCTTGGCATATTTACTCTCCCCCATTCATTATAAACATTCTTCAAGCTTTTACATTTAATATTCATATCGATTCAGATACAAATTTCCCTTATAAACAAATCTTGTTTGTTGAGTCGAAGGCCAAATTTAACGTCGATAAGCTTTAAATGACTTAATAGCTTCTTCATCAATACAAGCTATTGCAATGTCATCAACATATACTAATAAATCTATGAATATCGAACGTGACTTTTTAATGAAAAGAGAATGATCAGTGGTAGTTGTGCAAATTATCTTCTAGTAGAGCCCGAGTGAACTAGGGATTCTACTGTCTTGGGGACTTGTTACAGCCCATGCAAGGGTTTATTCACCTTGCATACTTGCCTTTTTAACCTAATCATCTCCCTCTTAGGACTATACCTATAAGGGATAGTCATATGCACTTCCTCGTCAACATTACCATGGAGAAACATATTGTTAATATCAAGCTGATGTAAAAACTAACCATGAACTGCTACAAGGGCTAAAATCAATCTGACAGTAACCATCTTAGTCGCTGGGGCAAAGGTTTCATGGTAATCTACTCCTTCTTGCTGAGTGTAACCTTTTGCCACAAGCATGGCCTTAAACCTCTCTAGGGTGCCATCAGCTTTATGCTTTACCATGTACACCCACTTGCAACCCACTGCTTTGTAACCTTTAGGTAACTCTACAATAGCCCAAGTATTGTTATCTTCTAAAGCCTTTAACTCTGCATTCATAGCCTCCTTCTATTCAAGCTTTCTAGTAGCCTTGTAACAATATTGGGGTTCTTCAACATATGAGGCGCAGCCATAACAGCAACATAAAAAGAAAGATGAAGTCTCTTATAACTCAAGTAAGATGTAACAAGATGAACAATAGAAGAACCATATTAATAATCTTGTAGATAAGCTGGCTTTTTAAGAATTCTCTATGACTTACTGATGGCACAAGAAGGCAATGAATTTGAAGCCAAATCATTATGAACTTGTAACATTACCTCTGGAAATAACTGATCCATCTCTAATTGAGAACTACCGGATTCAATAAAAGGAAAGACATTCTCATGAAACAATACATCTCTAGACAGTAAAATATATATTCTTTGAATATCAAGCAATTTATAAACCTTCATTCGGGGAGAACCTAAGAAGCACACAAGCAGTGGATCTATGACTAAACTTATGTCGTCCACTCGGTAAAGTAAAAGCATAACACTAGTACCCTAAGACACTAATATGTTTATAATATAGAGGTTTGTAATAAAGCTTTTAAAAATGAGACTTAAATTTAAGCAAATAAGAAGGTATCCTGTTGATGAGATGAGCAGTAGAAAGAATATCAATTTCCCAATATCTTATTGGTAAATTTGACTAAAATAACGAACTCATTGACATATTCAATAGATGCTGGTGCTTCCTTTCAAGTATAACATTTTGCTTCAGCCTTTCCATACAAGAGAACTGATAAAGAACTCCATTTTCCTTGAAGAAATTTGTAAAGTGAAACTCTCTTACATTATCAGTACTTACTATTTTAATATCCTTTCCAAACTGAGTTTTGGCCATAATAAAGAAATGAGGAACTATGGTCAAAGCATCAAACTTCTGTTTTAACAAAAACAGCCAGGTGTATCTGCTACAATAATCCACAATGGTTAAAAATATTTGTATCCATCATGAGTAACTTGATGAAAGGATCCCCAAATATCCACATACATTAAGAGCTTGTTTGATTCTCATTATTTTCCCAATTAATTAATTTTACCTACTACTAATTTGACATTTAATTTGACAACCGCTCAATTAACCACATATTTCATATCTTTTTACATTTCCAATACACATTTACCCCTCTCATAATTATAATTTCTCCACACTTGGACGAATAATGAGAATCAAACAAGCTCTTATTGAAAAGGTTCATCAGTTAAATTGTTATTACAAGTAAAGGCCAATCTCCTTTGTTTAGCTAAATGACAAATATTATAAGGGGAGTTATTAATGTTATAAAGGGAATTATTATTCTTCTTATGATTGAATACAAAAGAGCTGTCTGCATTTTGCTTGACTGAAAAGGATGGATATCCAAGCCGTTGGTGCCATAAGTCTTCAAAAACATCAACTGCAGCTTGAGCAACAGTATTGGACTTTATTCTTGAGTTATCTCTTCCAAACTTTAGATAGTATATATTTCCTTTCACCCCTCCCATCTGAGAAGTTTGTAGCCGGTCCTGAACCATACAACGTTGGGCATTAAAAATAAGGAAATAGCAAACGTCTTTTGTAAGATTATGACCGAGATCAAATTATACAAGAAGCTTGGTACATTCTCACCATTTGGTAAACTCAGATAACACATAGCTAGAGAATCACCAAAAGAAACAAACATAGAAGAATCATTGTAAACATGATGTGCAGCCACGGTATCAAAGATACAAGCATTGTTAGGAATTAAATATGCTTTATCGGTAAAATTTGATGGACCCACTACTTTGACCTTGTTGAAACTTATATTTTGTTGCCCTTAAATTAGAGTTACCATTTATCTTATTCCTAGGCTTCTGACCAGGTGGATAACCATGTTTCTTGTAACAGTCTTTCTCTTCATGGCTTAACGCACCACAATAAGTGCACTTCTTTTCCTTTTTGCTTACAGAATGATTAAGAGAAGTTCCAACAGGCATTCTAGGCATGGCAGTCACAGTTCTATGCCTTTCCACTTGTATAACAACAGAAAAAACCTTGTTCATAGGTGGTAAAGGCTCCATTATCAGAATATGAGCACAAACCTGACTGAAAGACTCATTTAGCCCCATTAAAAATTGCATCACATAATCTTCTTGGTTAGACTTTGCCCAATCTTTCACACCACAACCACACACCAGAACATGTCTAAATTCCTTCAACTCATCCCACAATGACTTCTATTTAATAGTGACTTACATCAACATTTCCTTGAGTCAAAGAGTTCAACATTCATTTTATCTCAAGCACTTAATGAAACCTGTTGATAAGGGAACCGACCTGTCAGGTCGGTTATATATATCCATCGAACTTATAAGAGCCAAATTGAACCAGTTAGTAGAAACAAGTGATCCTTATCATACACAAGGGTGGTGACCAGATACACGTGGACGCCACCTATCATTCAGACCAGACACGTGGAGTGCATGCCTCAAAATGATCCACTTAGCCATTTCTTCCTATAAATATCCCCGCCATGTTGGTAGGAAGAGGATTTTTTCTGGATTTTTCATTTATTGTTTTGTCAACATTAAACTACCGAGCTACTTGTCTTGTAAGTAGAGAGGAAGGAAACTAAAAACAATAAAGGATCATTTAATTGTAGAGAACAGTTTAGTTCCAGCCTAAATCGTTGTCAACAATTTGGCGCTAGAGGAAGGGCCGGTTAACAGACACACTACCATGAGCAACAATCAATCAAATGCAGCCAAATCTCTTTTTTGAACAATGAGAGATGAAGATCTCCTTCCCGCCAATAAGCCGGCTACCATTCCCAGTCCAATTCCGGCACCACTGATATCTCAACTTGTAGTTGATGAGATCCTTAAAACCATGCAACGCATGCAACAATAGCTAGACCAAATACAATAGTACCAAACCCAGAAGCCCTGAATAGCTGACCCGGAGGAGGTGCAATCTGGGCAACGGGGACATAAAGAAGATGCTGGAAAAAGTGCCAAGGTTGGCAACCCGAAGCCTGACCAGAGCCATGTCGATGAAAGCCCACACCCCTCCAAGGCAAGCCAAATGTGCTTCGTGGCAAGATGCGGGTGGATGTTTAAAGTACCAAAGGACCGAAGCTGCGGATCGGCCACAAAACCGCCTCCTTTCAACCTGGAAGAGAAGAAAAATGGCTTAGTAAATAAGAGGTTCGAAACCTCCCGATGCCAAGATCTTGGTTTATTGCCCCCGCCTAAGCACGTGAAAACCGAGCTATTAGAGATGAGGCACCGACTCGCCGAGCTAGAGAGGAAGTACACCGAGTCTCTCCAAGGCGGATACTTTGAGCGCAGACCTTCTTCCTTTAGTGTGGCATTCTGCAAACTCCACTATCGAAGCTGAAGTTGCCCCACATGCCACCATACACTAGAGAGACTGACCCCAACTCCCACTTAGACAAATTTATGTCCTGGGTGGAACTGCAGGAAGCTGGAGAAGCAGCAATGTGTAGAGCCTTCCCTACCACCCTGGGGGATATCCCCGCTAAGTGGTTGAGGGAACTCCCCCAAAACTCGACTGGAGTTGGGAAGAGCTGACCTCACAATTTTTGTCACAGTTTATGGGAGCAAAAATCAGAATGGCACCAAAGGAAAAACTGGTGACAGTGGAACAAGGAGTCACCGAGACTCTGAAGTCCTACCTAGACTACTTTAACAAACAAGTGTTGGAAATGGAGAAAGTAACATATGACACTTTGTTGATGGCTGTCCTATCAGGATTACGATATGAGAGCCGGTTCTGGTGGTCAGTCCATGAGGTCGGTCCCAAAAACTACCACGAGTTCCTAAAAAGGGCAGAAAGATATATCAGCGCGGAAGATGCTACAGGCCAACCTGCTAATGCAAAAATGGTCCCCGACGTAAGTGCAGGAAAGGAAGGCAATATTTCATCGGATGCTTTAAAATCCTTCGGTGACTCCGGAAAGAAGAAGGAGCCTAGGTACCTAGAACGAGAAAAACAGATGACTCAAGGACGGCAAACTTTCACCACCTTGACCGCCTTTCCAGAAGAGATTTTTACACAAATATTCGAGAAAATATCTTACCCGAACCAAGATCTATGTGGACTCAATCTTCTCAGTTAGACCAGGGCAAATATTGCCCATACCACTGGTCTGTCAGCCATGAGACCAATGATTGTCGAGATCTCAAACGAGAGTTGGAACACCCCATTCAGAAAGGCTATTTAAAAAAATTCGTGGCACTTCCTAACCGCAGTAATAAAGAAATGCCACATGTAATTCTGAAACCAACCCTGACGGCTAACCAAAGTCGAGGAGGGGAAAAGATTCACACCCTGATTAATACCAACTCAAACGCCTTGAAATCGCGTAGGCGGCGGCGCCAGCTCATGAGACAGGCGAGGAATAGCTATCAAGCCCGTGACGTTTCTGAAAGAGCCGTTCTACCAGAAATATCCATTTCATTCTCAGAAGAGGACGTGAGGGGCGTATTGCAACCCCACAATGATCCCCTAGTCATATCGTTGAATATCGAGGGATTTGAAGTCCATTGAGTGTCCGTCGATACTGGGAGTTTCGCCAACGTACTATACCTCGATGCGTTCACACTAATGGGAGGTCAGTTAAGTCAGTTGTCGCCAGCAACTAACAACATTCAGGGCTTCATGGGAAACTCAATCCATCCATTGGGACAGATTTTATTAATTGTAGAGATGGGAGTCTTCCCAGAATAAGGCGTTTTCAAACTATTTTCATGGTGGTAAACATCCTATCAAATTACAATGCAATATTGGGAAGACATTTCCTCGAAGAGACCAAGGCCACGGTCTCAATTTACCATTTCTATCTTAAGTTCCGGACACCATTTGGACCCGTGACCATCAATGGAGATCAATAAATTGCTAGGGAATGTAATCATGGGATCCGCCCTGTACAGGTCAACACTTTAATCCCCAGCTAATCTAACTGCGAACAGCCTTGGACGTAGACCCTCGTGTCAGCAGCAAAAGGAAAATCCCCAGCTTCGAAGGAGATCTTGAGACTGTCAGCATATTAGATGGCCGACCTAATATGGAGATCCGGATAGGTCGGGACCTGGAAGAACCAATGAGGGGAGAACTGATAAACTTTTTGAGAGCGAATCTGGATGTATTCACCTGGATCTACTCAGATATGGAAGGCATTGACCTGGCCGCCTCCTGCCATCATCTTAACGTTAACCCTTGTGCTAAGCCTGTTGTGCAAAAGCAACGAAGGTTGGGACCTGAGAGCTCAGAGCGAAGCTGTTGCGTAATGGGTTCATACGGGAGGCATTGTACCCCCAATAGGTGGCAAACCCAGTACTGGTGCTTAAAACAAATGGGTCTTGGAGACTCTGCATTGACTTCACCGACCTTAACAAAGCGTACCCTAAGGATAGCTTCCCCCTCCCCTACATCGATCAAATGGTGGATGCAACAATTGGGCATGAGCTAATGACGTTCATAGATGCATATTTAGGGTATAATCAAATATCCATGGCTCCCGAAAATGAAGAACTGACCTTCTTTTTCACAGATAGAGGATTATATTGTTACAAAATGATGTCGTTCCAGTTGAAAAATACCGGTGCCACATATCAACCTCTGGTTAACAAGATGTTTCATCACTTAATTGGGAGAACGATGGAAGTTTATGTGGATGACATGCTGGTGAAAAGTAGGAGAGCCTCAGACCACCTCGCCCATTTAGAAGAAGCGTTTAATGTGCTTAGAGTGTACTGGATGAAATTGAACCCAAAAAAGTGCTCCTTTGGTGTTTCCTCTGGCAAATTTTTGGGGCATATGGTATGCCAACGGGGAATTGAGGCCAACCCCGATAAAATACAAGCTCTCTTACAGACGAAGTCCCCAACTACTGTAAAGGAGGTCCAATGTTTTACAGGCAAGTTGGCCATGCTAAACAGATTTGTTTCACGGGCTAGCAACAAGTGCCGAACCTTCTTTGAAGTCATCAAAAAGGCCAACAAGTTTGAATGGACATCTGAGTGCGAGGATGCGTTCCAGAAAATAAAGAAACACTTGGCCTCCCTACCCCTGTTATCAAAACCAACTTCCGAAGAGACTTTGTGCTTGTACCTAGTGGTTTCTCCAACGGCAATAAGCGCCGTCCTCATAAGGTCGGAGTCCAGCGTACAACACCCTGAATACTATGTGAGTCAAGCTCTCCATAATGACTAACTCCGATACTCATCCATGGAAAAGTGGGCTTTCTCGCTTATCATGACCTCCAGAAAGCTCAGGCCTTATTTCCTGGAGCACCCAGTGAGAGTATTGACCAACTACCCACTGAAGCAAGTACTCCATCCGCCGGACCTGTCTGGCGGGCTGATGAAGTGGGCAGTCAAATTAGGACAGTACAATCTACAGTATTGTCCTCGCCAAGCTATCAAGGGACAAGCTCTAGTCGACTTTTTGGCCGAATTCACTCCCCCTATACAAGAAACAAGTACGAACGACTGACCTTAGGGATTATACGTAGACGGCTCATCAACAGAAAATCGAGCCAGGGCTGGAATCATTTTCATCAGCCCTGATCTTCAATATTATTGTCAGACCTTACAGTTCGACTTTCAGGTCACTAACAATGAGGCTGAATACGAGGCATAGATCGCGGGATTAGAAATGGCCTGAGCTATGGGAGTCAGGTTTGTTGAAGCCATGAGTGACACCCAGCTTGTGGTAAATCAAGTACGGGGAATCTTCGAAGTCAAGGAAGACTAATTGGTACCCTATTACAAGTTGGCCCTTGCTGAACTGGCGACGCTCTTCCGATCTCTTTGGTGACAAGAATATCACGTGGTGAAAACTCCCAAGCGGACGCTCTAGCCAGGCTGGCAACCAGCGAAGGAGCAGACACATTGAAATATGTGCCTATAGCCCAATTGAGCTCGCTGTCGTCCTAGAACGGGTTAATCAGTCCTATAGTACCATTCTTGAGCAACTGGATGACCCCAATAGTCCAGTACCTCGAGGGGGACCCTAACCGCGGATCATATCGAGGCCCGTAAAATAAGAGTCAGGTCGGCTCGTTTCACTATAGTGCAATGACAGTTATATAAGTGAGGTTTTTCGACCCCACTATTGAAGTGCTTGACTCCATAAGAAGCACAACGTGCGTTAGAAGAAGTACACCAGGGGACATGCGGAAACCACACTAGAGGGCAAGCTCTCGCTTATAAACTGATCAAACAAGGATATTATTGGCCTACTTTGAAAAAAGACGCGATCAAATTTTCCCAAATTGGTGACAGGTGTCAAAGATGTGCACCCCTCTTGAGAAACCCACCTGCAGACTTGACACTGGTGATGAGCCTGTGGCCTTTGCCAAATGGGGAATAGATCTAATCGGCTCGCTACCGACGGCGAAGGGTGGAGTTCAGTTTGCCATTGTTGCCGTTGATTATTTTACGAAGTGGTTGGAAGCAGAACCCCTGGCCAAAGTCACGGAGCAAAAGAAAACTGATTTTGTGTGGAAGTCCCTCATATGTCGCTTTGGGATACGACAATCCATAGTCACTAATAATGGGAGACAGTTCGACAATGAACACTTCTGAGACTTCTACGAAAGGCATAGAATCCGAAAGCACTTCCCACACCTAACCTTCCCAAATCAAATGGACAAGTAGAAGTGGTAAACAAGGTCATCAAGCATACCTTCAAGACAAGGTTGGAAGGATTAAAAGGTCGATGGGCAGAAGAGTTACCAGCCGTATTGTGGTCTTACCGCACTACAGCCAGGTCCTCTATGGGGGAACCCCATTTAGCCTCACCTATGGAGCAGAAGTTGTGATCTAGGTTGAAATGGAATTCCCCACCTTTAGAGTCAAACTCTTCAATCAAGAGATCAATCCCACACTTATTCATACCGATCTCGATCTCTTGGAGGAAAAGAGAGAGCTTGCTGCCAAAAGAAACGCCACCTATAAGTAGAGAAGTGCCCGATATTATAACCACAAGGTGAAAATTTGAACGTTTGATATCAGAGATTTAGTCCTGAGAAGGGTATTCCAGAACACCAAAGACATGGCTGCTAGGACGTTAGCCCCAACTTGGAAAGGACCTTATGTGATTTCAGGTGTCTTGGCATATGCAGCTTACAAGCTCGAGACCCTGGACGGCGACCCTTTACCTCACCCATGGAATGCCAAGCACCTCAAGAAGTATTTTAGTTGACTGTCTCGAAACCTTACGGGGTCAATTTTTTGTCGCATTGTATATTTCCCTTGAGGTCGGCTACAAGTTATGTGCATATAGGCCGAGCTCTCATACTTGATGAAAAGGCAATGAAACAAGAAGAAGATTCGTTCTTTTTGCAAACAAAGCGTTGATGCTGTATAATCAACCGAGCCCTAATGTTTATAAGTAAAGTTTATTGATGCCAGTTACGAAAACACGAAACCAAACACAAGGATGGCTATGATCAATATTTCTATACGCAGAAGTAAAGCATAATGGTGCTTAAGTCATTTCATTAAACAAAAGACATTATACGCACAAGTAAAGCAGAACAGTGCTTAAGTCATTTCATTAAACAATAGACATCGATATCAGATGCTTACAAAAGTCCATTAATCTGCATAAAAAAAGAGAGACTAAAGAAACAAAAATTTTATAACTGTAAAAAGTTGAGGTCGGAGTCAGGGCTCTTGGTTCTCTACTAGAGGAGCCCCGCTCTCCTCAGCTGCGCATTTTCCTTCCTCAACAGGAGCATCAGACAGCCCTTGCGGTTCTTTGTAGGTCTCGAGCCCCTTGCGCAAGAACCCCACGGGATTGCCAGGTTTGTGAGCAACAATACTCCCGATGATCTCATCATACACGGCCACATATATGAGGTTGAGGTCTGTGTTATAATTATCGGAGGCCTTGTACTCCTCAACAGCTGAGACCTTGGTTGCGTACCTGACCTCTTCAACCTTCTTCTCCAGCTCAGCCGCATGGCACTTCTCCAAACCCCCCGAGTTGACTTCTCAACCTCGCGAGTTTTTCCATCTCAAGAGACTTAGCCATCAGTCTCTTCACCTCGCTTTCTGCCTTTTACTGCTTGGCGACCTCAGCCCTTAGATTGGAATCAGAATGGGCCAGTTTCTCCTTCAAATTATCCACTTCCTCCTCCCTGTCCCTAGCCATCACAAGGGCCTTCTGTTGGTAGTTCAAGGCCTGGGCCATATACGTTATTGAAAAAGCCACAGTGTCCTACATGGTCATTTTGTTGGACATGGACTCCTCCCGCATGTTCCAAGCCTGAGCTGATGCCTCAATGGCCCATTGAATGAAGCGAGGAAGGTTCTTTGTGGTCAAAGGCGTGGGGGATGAAGTCTTGTAGTACACCAAGTAGCACTTTAGGAACTGTCCCTTCATTTTCTCTGCTACTTGTGACCTGGTGGGATGAATCCCCAGCCAGTTCGGCTCAGAGGGCGGAGTTGTAGCATCTGACTTATTCCCGGGATGAGTAGGAGGAAGTTCTTGGCTTGACCTGGGCAGTTCGGTACACTCAGATCTCGCGCCGACCTTAGGACGACGAGTTGGAGATGTCCATCGACGTTGCGCATCTTCTCCAGATCGGCGCTCCTCAGCCCGTCTCTTTCCTAAAGGCTAAGAAGGGGCTAATTGTTCCTTCCTGGAATTAGCCTTCCGAGCTGCAACCTTTTGAGCCATGGTGAGTTCCTTGGGTAGCATTCTCTTCGTGACAACTGGAACTTTATGTGGGATGCGAGGAGCTGGATAAACAAAATAAAGAGTTAAAACTCTAGCTCTTAGATATCCTTAACCAAGGCTAAAAAGGTTGTGCCTTTAGAAACTGGGGCCAACACTTCAGTTGGAGAGACAGATGTCAGGCCGGCTCGGAATAAATTCTCCTCAGTCAGCAAGAATTTCGATGAGCTATGAAGTCCACCTTGGGTAGAGATAACAACCACGTGCTTCAAATATTCCGTGCTGACCTCTGGAACCTGAATCCTTGAAAACGAAGAAAAATGATAAGTATTAGAGAACCTCCGGGTACAAACCCTAAAAAAGGCTAATACTTACTACGCCTAAGTTGGTATAAAATGGGGATAGGTCTATCATTGAGATGACCCGGTAGTGCCCAATCCCCACCAACGTAAAGCCACCTATCTTTCTAAGATCCTTCATAGACTCAGGTTGGTCAGTAATTAACGTCTGCCGACCTTTGCGCTTCATAAAATAGAACCACCCAGAACCCATTCTGTCACACGCCCTAAAGTCATAGTGGTAGTTCAGCTCGTCAAAAGTCGGTTTGGGGTAATCCGACAATGCAAACAGGATGAAAAATCCCGTGATTGCCCTCCCCCGTTCAGAGCAATCTGGCTGGGCGCAAGCGCCCACTCTCTGAGGAGGTCGGCTATGAGGGGAGTAAGAGGAAACCGAACTCCAGCTTCCAACATTCGCATGTTCGCTGTCAGGCAGCCTTCCGGAGGCCAATCTGCCCTTTCTGAAAAATAGGGTAGGAAAAAAAATACATCGAGTCAGGAACCCTATACTTCCTTTTCCAATAATTTAGCTTCTGCTCGATAGCAATAGACAGAAGGACTTTGCAAGAAAAGGGTGATGCATATGGCCCCGCGTGTAGAGGAGGACGTTGCCATCTATTTTCCCCTTCCACCCCTCTGCTGGGAATCCTAATAGCCGAGAGAAGAGCCTCAGAGCTTTCCCCTTCCTCGGCCAACATTGCACCCTCCATTTCTGTCCAAACCCCCTCAAGAGATTCATTAGTCGACCAAGCGACTTCCTTCCCAAATGATTCGCCTAAGACGACTTCTGCTACTTTCTTTTTTCCTCTGTTAGCCGCCGGTACCACGATAACAACGGCAACAGAGTCGCCAGAATTCCTGGGTGAATGCGCCTTACTTTCTTGACTCATGGTTAACGGAATGAACATGAGGGGTTAAAATTACTGAAATGCAAAAAACGAAAACCAATTTTTTACCTGGGAATCACTCATAAAGATTCTGAAGAAGAGGGTTGGAAGACACCAGATGGATATTTCCGCCGGAAGAAGTAAAAAAAGCTAAAGGGAGAGACAAAATGAAGAAACCTTCTTTTATTAAGCTAAAACCCCCAAAACCCTAAGAAGTCCTAGGGTCATCATTAATTGCTGCCACCCTTTGCAATTCCCGAGCGCAACCATAAAAATCCACCATCAACGAGCCAACACGTGTCCCACTTCCCTGAACTGACATATGGGAGATGCTTCGCAGAGTAATATTACTAAAAGAGTCCCCTTTTCTCTTTCCATAAAATTGAGTTCACCCCCATCACTTGCAAGAGGAAGTGAACTCGAAGGGGCAATTGTTGATAAGGGAACCGACCTGTTAGGTCGGTTATATATATCCACCGAACTCATAAGAGCCGAACTGAACCAGTTAGTGGAAACAAGCGATCCTAATCATACACGTGGGTGGTGACCAGATACACGTGGACGCCACCTGTCATTCGGACCAGACACATAGAGTGCATGCCCCTAAGTGCTCCACTTAACCATTTCTTCCTATAAATACCCCCGCCATGTTGGTAAGAAGATGATTTTTTCTGGATTTTTCATTTATTGTTTTGTCAACATTAAGCTACCGAGCTACTTGTCTTGTAAGGAGAGAGGAAGGAAACTAGGAACAATAAAGGATCATTTAATTGTAGGGATGGTTTAGTTCCAGCCTAAATTGTTGTTTGCAAAACCTATAATAAAGATCTTTCGAGGCTTCATACCATTCTCTATGTATATGATACTCTCGGCTATTTCTAGAGTAACAACATTTAAGATCCAAGACATTACCGTAGAATTGCAATGACACCATTGATTATAAAGATCATCAGTACTGGGAGGCCTCAACACAAAACTATTAACAAAACACAGCTTATTCTTAGCTATTGATGCCATCTTCATTTGTTGAAACCATGAATTAAAATTGTTACGAGTTAAGACACTAGAAACAAGATTCAAACCTTAGCTGAAGCTTGACCAAAATCTAGAAAAGCAAATGGATTGATGTGATTGTAACAACATTTATGGAACCTCTGCCTACAGCATCTCCTCTCCATTGTGACGAAGGAAAATCCAGAGATTAGATGAATTAAGCAAGAATTCAACTTATTCACGAAGAGACTCCCCTCCTAAAGTCGAAGACCTAGGGCTTTGAAAGTCTCCGATACGTATTACCAGATAAAGAATTTAGAGGGAAGAAAAATTACTTCTTCATTGAAGAAGCTGGAATCCAAATATGTTTAATACAAAGAGTATCAAGTATTTAAGCGAAAAAAAAAAACTGAGCTCCAGGGACTAACTTGTCAATATAGGAAAATACATGGACTAAAATGGAAAATGTAAAACACACACACACACACATATAAATATTCTTCAATATACACAAGTTGTCTATCATGCCCCCACAAACGTTTCTTGTTTGGAGTACAGCCATAAACAAATTGTTTATCACACTTATCTTGTTTTCATTTATTTAAAGTACTGAGTCTTCAATCTTCTAAAGTACTATAGTTTTTTTCCACCCCGACAAAAGTAAAGAATTGAAGTTTGAAATCACAACCAAAAAACAAGAAATCAAGTGAAACAATCAGTTAAAGCAATTTGTTGCTACGGGGATGTAACAGTTACAACGCAATTAAAATGTTATAAAACCTCAGGACACATGTCGCTCTCCCATGTGCTCTACATGGGAGAAACTACATGTGTTTTCTAGGATCCATCAGTGAATTTTCCCATGTAGTGCACATAGGAAAGTGATATGTGTCCTAGAGGTTTTGTAACAAAATATCTGGAAGGTTTTTGAACATCTCCCATTAAAATGGATAGAAATATTTTCCCTTTATTTCGTTACAAACTGGGATAAATATATAATTTAACAATATAAATTTCTTTTTTTCTGGAGTTTTATGTAAAGAAAATTTAAATTTATAGGAGAATGTGTTATGAGAATATAACAAAGATTATTCGATCTTGTGAAAATTTATTTTTTATGTGAAAGATATGTATTTGATATTGATTTGATAAAGTTTTGCTTTAGATAAAGTTTCAAACTTGTAATCAACTATGCATTTGATGTGCAATGGAACACGTATGATTTTCTATAGAAAACAATTTCCCTTAATTGTGTTTTGTTCTATGAGTCTATGATTGAAATAAGAGTTAAGAGTCAATCACACTCGCATCTAAGAATTCCCTTTCAAAAAGCTTATGACTACTATAATAAGAGATAGGTCAACCAGTCTTGCATGTGAGAATTTTCTTCAAAAAGCCAATCATTTTTACCTTACTAGTGGAATACGCTGTTCTTCCATGGGCTCTATGGTGTCCAAAGGACACCATAGAGTGTGCCGTGGAATACGTCTCTACAACATATAAAATAGGTGTGCAACTAGTTTATATACAGTTTTTTTTTCTTTTTTCTCCTCAATTAAGATAATAAAAGAATACCGCTGGAAAAGCAAATGCAGTCAAGCCAACCGTATTTCTAATCTATTCTTATATTTAATACTAAAGAGTGATTAGATTTCTACCCCAAAAATTATACATCACTAATTAAATACAATACACCGCAACTAGCTTATCAATTTAGTCATCATAAATTAATGAAAATTGAACATAGAATCAAAAACAAAAAGAAAGTGATAGAATTTGCACTACAGTTTTGAAAATAAAAAAGTAAACATTAATATATATTACATTAAATCTTAATAGCACATTAAAATAAAAGTAGGATGAAAAAACACAATATTTGTTGAATCTAATAGAACCAAGTAGAACCTTTCAACCCCAGTTCCTTCCTAAATTGTAATAATTTTTTTAATATATATAAAATTGTTTCTCAAAATGAGATTTTCAAGTCAAAATACATCTCCTCCACCCCCGCCTAAATAAAAGACAAAGGCCGGGGGGTTGGGGGGTTTGGAAAGAGTATAACTTTTCAGCCGCAAGGTCAAGTACAAAAATTCTTACCAAAGTGATAAAAGTTTTTTTTTCCTGCCTAAAGTTTCATGACTCAATTGTGGCGTAGCATTTTGTTGACTTGTGTGGAAATAAACGTATATAAACAAAAAAAAAATGTTTTAAAGGTGTTTGATTCTCGTTATAATTTCATTTCATATATATATATATATATATTATTATACAACATAGTTAGCTCAAAACAAATAGTTGAGACTTAAAGAATATTTGAATTCTTTACTTGCAATCAAATAATTGCCAAACTAGTAATAGATGACAACAATAAACAAGTGAAGGCCCTTGGCGATATTTCTTCTTCTTACTAGTACTGCACTCTTGCGTTGCACGGAGAGGGCATATACTAAAAGAAATAAATGAAAATACAATGAAATTGGAAGTCACGAATGTTCAAAAATGAAAAAGAGAATGTTCCCTTGTATTTTCAAAACCAATAATGTTTAATAAGAAGAATAAGAAGTAATCTTACCATCATCCATTTCATTGTTTCAATTAGTAAATTTATTAAACTTACTTAGCTGACACATTTTTTAAATAATAATAAATCTTTTAAACTAATTCTTTTTTTGCTTTTTGATTATATCTTCTAATTATTGAAATAAATTGTAAAGGCTAAATTTTATGAACTCATCAGTTCGTGTGAAGACCGTCAATGTTAATTTAGCAGATTTAATTTTGTGTAACTATTAAGTCTAGCTTATAAGAGTAATTATAGAGAGACATGAACATGTGACATTAATAAATGACATTCTCACTTAGCACACATTCATTGAATGATGATCACATAACTATTTTTTCATCATCCAATACAAGTGTGCCACATATACAATGTCAATTATTTATGTCTCATTTTCATGTCTCCCTAAAATTTTTGTAACTGATTTAGCTTCTATATGCTATATATTCTATAGTATCCATTGGACACTATTATATAAAGTCCAATGTATTATGTAGCAAGTGTCCATTGGACACATTAAAAGATGATGACCCCATTCCCCCCAATGTGTCCAATAAACACTTATCATATAGTACATTGGACTCCAAAAAATAGTGTCCAATGGATACCATAAAAAAACTATTCTATACACATACATCCTTTGTGTTCAAGTATGCATGTTAATAATATATTGGGTCATAAAATGTCAAGTTCAAAATGGTAAATCGGAGCCAAAAGAGAAGTTTAAACATATTATAATGAAAGCAAACATGGAAACCAATTCAGCAGCCGTGGAAGTGTTATCTGCAAAGTCAAGCAGAGAAATATCTTTTAGGGAAAAGTTGGTACAAAAAATAATAATGTATAGAAAAAATGATGTAGAAAATAAGAAATACCCACCATTTATTTGGAAGACAGAGACACTACTTGTAAATTCAGGATTTTAATTCGGACCTTTTCTTCATATGCTGCAGTAATAGAATAGTCATAGAAAGTAAAGAACATATATTGTCATTAGATTTATCATAAATGCAATAAATGGAATAAGCATGAAGGTCCAGTTCAAGTTCCCAGCCCTGTGAAGAAATAGGCTCTATGTACTGCTACCCTAACTATATACAAACAAAAGAACATTTTCGAAAAGATGAAAATTAAATAGTAATAGTAGGAACGTCTTTTTAATTGTGTAGGTCAAATATTCAAAGTTTAAAATATGCAATACCTTGCATTAGAATTCCCGGAAAGAGAAGCTTCAATGTCTTTAAGGTTATCCTTCTAATAACTGAAGTGACCTTCCGAATTCTGTGCAACCTACGACCTATGGTTTCAAAAATTGATGATGGATTTCATTTACACACCCTGTCTTGCAAGTGTGAATGATAAGAACAAATATAATAATCAAGATAAAGAAAAGGAGATCTAACAAAACTCTTCAAAAAAATCCCGAACCTTCGTTAGTGGCGTCACTGTCTGAAGCCCAGCACGCATGTGGCAAACTTGAGAAGGTGGTGCTGCTGGTAAGAACGTTAGAAACATAATCGGAATCTACCCAATTAGGTTTTCCAACCAAGCTGGAAGCAAAGTAAAAAATCCCAATTTTTTTCAATAAAAAATAATGAGATAGATACTTGAAGGATTGATCATCTTCCTTAATAGATCTATGGCCACCGACGAAATCCCATGATCCTGATGAAGTTGGAGTCGTAGGGATAGGAAGATAAAGGAAGCTTTGGGTGAAATCTGAAAATAAACGAATTACAAAATTTGAATTTGTATTAAGAAAAGATAAAGTTTTCCTATCCCAATCGAATACAAAATAAGGATGATTTACAATCACAAATTAGGATAATTTACCATCAATTGCTGAGACAATTAAAACGGTACCGCAAATAAAATGACCACGCGGGCTACAACTAACAGAATGAGCGGGAAAAAACTAAAAGGCAAATCAAATATATATATATATATCTAAATCAAGAGTAGTCAAAACAAGTTTTTCCGCCCAAATCGTTGACGTCATGCTAATGTCATATTTAATTCTTCCGATTTTTTTATTCTTTTCTATTTTGAAATAGTTATTTTGCACAATTTAACGCTAACATTTCATCCTATTGTCCAATTTAATCCTAACCTTTCAAACTTAATAATTTCAACCTCAAATCTCATATTTTTAAAGTGATCTAACATTTTTTATTTAAAAAGACAATAATACCGTCTAATTGTCATTAACTTAAAATCTATATTATCTATATATATTTAACTTAAAAGTAGTCTAAAGAAGTTTTCCCTTCTAAATTACTGACGTCAGAATTGATGTCACATTTTGTTTTTCATTATTTTATTTTATTCTTTTCTTTTCTATTTTGAAATTGCTAATTAGCGCAATTTAACCCTAATATTTCTTTTTATTGTGCAATACAATTCTACCTTTTAAAACTTGGTAATCTTAACATTGAGTCTCACTTTTTTTCATCACAATATAATATTTTTTCCTTAAAAAGATAATAATACTTTCAAATACTTATTAACTTAGAATCTATATCTATACATATTATTAATCTATTGTAGCATCTGCGCTATCGATTGGTGCTCTATAAGCTAATTGATTATGTCGTGTTTTGCCTATTCTCAATGTTTTCCCCTAAAATGGAATTTGAAATTCCATTTTCCTATTTTCTAAACAAATGCATAAATATTGAATTTTTTTCCCATGAATTTGATATTTTTCATGAAAAACAAATGCAATCAAACACATTTTAAGTTGTTTACAGGAAATGCCTGTAATGAGAAATTAGAGTTAGCTTCTATTTCTTTGCAAGAAGAAGGGCTCTCTAGAAATGCCGCCAACAGTAGATGGTGGAGTTAACACTTGGTAGGTTTGTACTTGCACTATAACTTTAAAAAACTATTATGAACTTTGATTATACTGAATTATTTTTATTTGAATGTCAAAAGATTTTTTTTAGAGAGATTTTGGCCTGATTGGAGCCCAGCAAAACTTATAGGATTAGTCATTTTAGTTTTTTGCTTTTTTCTTAAACATTTTTAATATTCTAACAAAATGAGTCAGAAATTGGTAATTTAAGATGCTTCTACATTTGTGTTTGTTTGTCAAAAAATCATAGCTCTTATAAATTTTTTGGGTTATATGGATGAATATATAAAAATTTCTCACAACTATTTATTCATCTTTCAAATTAGTTTCATTTTTTATAAGTTCGAATTTCCAAATAAGTCATAATGTTAAATTATAAAGTTTGAAAGACGTTGAGAATGCAAAGAATCAATTCATAGTTTAAGCATGTAGTTTGATTGATACAATAATAGGATATATTCTTCAAGTTTCAACATTAGAATGTAGTGCTATGTGTAATAAATAAGGAGCTACCACATACCAAACTGAACGTAGCAAAAGATTTTAACTACTGAGTTTATTGGTCTTCGACGTACAAATGTTTCTCATTTACTTTTCAAATTCCTAATAGTTATATTTTTGAATGTTGCTATTTTTGTACATCGCACGGGTGCTATACTAGTAATATATAATTACATGAAATGTTTGGGCGGGAAAACTGAAGGGTGGCCCATTGGCCGCTCTTCTACTTTTATAGTATATAGATTTACTACTTTTTTTGTTAATGTGATATTTATCCCGGTGGTAATATTTGTTTTGTGAATGGAAACACTGTTACTGTGTTTGTGGCATGGTAGTGTTGGTAGTTGACAACGGTCTCGAGTTAAAAGTATTGTTGGTGGTACATAAATATGAGTATTTTGTTATTGAAAAATTTTATATTTAAGTAATTATTATCATTATAATTATAATTTATAAAAAATAATAATTAATAAAGAATTGAATTTAATAGAAATTGGTTTAGGGTAGTTTTAAAATAGAAAATGGTATTTTTACAATTACTTTCAATCATACTAATATAAATGGTGATTTTTATGTAAAGAACCTTCTTTTAATGTACAGCGAGCTAGAATTTAAGATGGGCCCTTTGGGCTAGGCAAGACGCCCTACTCGGGTTCTACTATTTTATTCAAGGCCCATAGTTAATGGGGTCAATCTGTGTCCCCCAGTCCAACTTCGGTTACAAACTAAGATGAGAAAATGGGTAAAATATAAAATTAGCAGCCTAAACAACAAACACGATCTCGCATTTATGCAAAAAATTTTCTATAAAGATAAATAAGGCTATTTAAAAAAGAACATTTTGTAGGGCTATTTTTATTAGATTTATACAATGTGAGCGAGCTTTATCTACTTTTGTAGCAGAACTCAGTCATGTAATGAGCACAAAGCACATTATTCTTTCGCCTTTTACTAAAGAGATCGGAAGAGCGTATTGCAAATAGCGGCATATACCTATTTTTGGAGGGATTTTTCCCTTTTGGTTTGGCCCCCCAACCAATTCCAGTTTAAATTTTAAATTTTAAGTAATAATTATAATTTTTATGTCTTTTCTTTCAAACATTAAATTTTGAAAAATAAATATCCAAAATGGGGTATAATCTTACTATACCATTACAAAAATTATTATGCAAATTATGAGGCTCGAGCGTATGGGTCATCTTTTAGATGGTGGGTGTCTGTTCTCCCTCGAAAGTGCAATGGAATTAGAGAAGTCAACTAGTTGTGATAGAATAGGTCCATCATCATTGAAAAGATTTAGGTACGTTAGGAGTACCTTGTTATGTATTGGAGGCCAATGAAAAACTCATATATAGGATCTTGAGCCCTATTTTTGTGACCCTTGAACCCACGTATAGGTTAATGATTGGTCTGGAGTACCATATTAAGGTACCCCTAGAGTACCGAATGTTTTCTCAATAAGCACAAGTTTGTCAACCGAATCCCCTTCTACTACAACATGCCTCTATTTATCTTTCAATACTTAGTTTTTTTCAAAATTTATCACATCACATACTTTCTGTACGGAGCCACGTAGAATTTGAGTCACCAAAGTTGAACATGCTACACAACACCAACGACTTGGCCCTACGATGCCTAAAATTCTAGGCCTCTAGTCCATCTTAGCAAATTAACCTCTTATGTCAGAGAGTGAATATAGGCACTTCTAGTTAGCTCTCTCTGGGGGGGGGGGGGGGGGG
>CAVNYN010272486.1:0-10769 GCA_963692815.1 Nyctanthes arbor-tristis | reverse complement strand
CTAGTTAGCTCTATCTCCCCCCCCCCCCCCCAAACCAACCCTTTCTCCCAAATCTTTCATGATTATGCGTATTCGTCCCTAGTGTTTAGAAACTAACATTTTTTTTCCTTAATTTTCACCTATTTGACACTATGTCTACCTTTTTAACTAAACTAGGTTATAATACCCTCCAACTTTAATTAACATAAAAACAATGAACAAGAAGTAAATAAAAATAATAAACAAAATTAATATTAGTAATAATTTTCCTATACACATATGATGGCACTTTCCTATACACATATGATGGCACCCACCATCCATATGGTTGCAACGTGGATGCATGCAGTCAAGTTGCACGCATATATATGGTTACATGGGTGCCGTAACGAAACTCCTACGGGTGTTGAGTTTTTTATTTAGATTTTTATTTGATTCGAGTTTTTCTAAGAAGCAACCAAATCATATTAGGGTTAATTTCACAAATCATCCCAACATTTGAGCTAAATCTCGATTTTATCCCCAAATTTTTTTAAGACACACCACAGCCCCCAACCTTTGAAAAATAGGCACAAATCGTCTCTTTTCACACTATCTCAAAAAATTTTTAACAAATGGATGATTATACCCCTTAAACTTTTTAAATTTTTTTTAAAAAGTTTAAAATTATAAAACAAATTAAAAAAAACAAGAAAACACTACCCCACCCCACCCTACCCGAGGCAACGACAGCAACGGGGGAAGACCCTTCCATTTTGCAGCCATACACGGCAGTAAAACAGCAGTCAAAGTGCTGCCATTTCTGGCCGCACAAATGTGGGGGGACATTTCGTGTGAAATGGGGGGAGCTCCCCCCATTTGGCCATCGGAAACGGCAGCATTTGCAACTGTTTCTGGTAGCCAAATGAGAGGAGTCTCTCCCCCATTACTACCGTTGGTGGGGTGGGGTTTTCTTTCTTTTTTTAATTTTTTTATTTTTAAGCCTTTTTTAAGAAAATTTAAAAAATTTAAGGGTATTATCGTCCTTTTGTTAAAAATTTTGTGGAATAGTATAAAAAGGGACGATTTGTGCTTATTTTTCAAAGGTTGGGGGCTGTGGTGTGTCTTAATAAATATTGAGAAGGAAATCGAGACTTAGCTCAAAGGTTAGAGACGATTTGTGAAATTAACCCATCATATTATTGTGTTTTTATTCATTTATAATGTACTTATCTTGTTTAGTTAGCAATTAGAGGGTATTACAGTCATTTTAGTTAAAAGGTTAGAAAACGTAAAAGAAAAAAAAAGAATTGAAAGTAAAAATGTTGGTTCTTAAAAGTTAGAAATGAAAAACGAAGAAACATTAAACGTTAAAAACAGACCGTAGCAATCAACCTATAGGCTCTCAAGTCTAAAGTCACCAATGCATGATAAAAGTGTAATTAATACGTAATAAAGTGTTAAGTGTGGTGAAATGTGAATCTTATATTTAGAGTATAAATGCCGTCTAAGCGGGCTTTTTAGAACAAAGCTCAAGTGTCAACCAATTGATGGAAACTTCAAAAATTAATGTGTAGCGAGCTGGAAAGTGAGATGGGCCATTTGGGCTGTACAAGACGCCGTCCTCAGGTTCCACCATCTAAGTCAAGGCCCATAGTTATTGGGGTCTATGTGCCCCAGTCCCACATCGGTTACAAATGCTAGGATGAGAGATGGGTAAACTATAACAATAGCAGGCCGACAAATTTTTTTTTTTTTTTTCCTATTAAGCAGCCTGACAATTAATAAAGCACGTAGCCAAGCAGTGAGCACAAAGTGAACTATTCTTTTGCGTTTTACTAAAGAATATCATGTGTTTGGCGCAAATGACAGCACATGCTTACTTTCGAAGGATGTTTTCCATTTGGAATCCCCCAACCAATTCTAATTTTATTAGTATTAATGATCTATTATATACGAAAATTATGAGAGGCGACGGGCTTCGCATTGTGTCATATGTTTGAAAATATTCAAGTGTGAAACCTTGAACATTCCTATGTTATGTGTTTGAGAACAATTAAGTACAGATTTTATTTACTTTTACCGTTTACAATAGAAGCCATTTTTCCCCTTTTTTCTCTCTCCCTTTGGTAACAAGAAGCCAATGTTTTATGATGGATGATATTTCATTTCAATTAATTAATAACACTTCTTTTACGTATGATGCATCTAATTTTAAATTATGCCAATTGTCAACGATGACTAAGTCTTAAATTTTATTTAAAATAGACGGATGAAAAATAGTATCAAAATAATAAATCTAAATTATAGCTAGTTAATTTGTAAAACAAAAACGATATCAAACCAAAAGGGGGAAATGGAATAATATTAATATTTTGGGAATAATATATCTTCATAAGTTAAATTAGTAGTTTAGGAATTTGTCAGCTATAATTAATTACTTAATTAATAAATACATGTACTTTTTTTTTAAAGTATAATTAACACACGTACTTCTTTTTGGTATAGTGTGTATAATATATATATATATATATATAAACAAACATGTATATAATGATATTATGTCAAAATGGAAAATCTTCAAAATCTCTTGAAAGTTTTATAACAAACCCTCTCACCTTGCGTGGTGTGTGTTCTTTTTGTTACAAAACGTACAGTCTGTTTTTGAAAATTTTCCATATAAATAAAAAAATTAGTTTGTAGTACTTTTGTACGTATTTTTCCCGCCAAAACTGTCTAAGTGGAGGTTATTTTAGACTTTCGATTACATAGTGGGTAAATTCTGCAGTAAATTGTATGTTGAATGTATGTCTTATTTTTTTAGGCATTTTGATAGATCTATTTATATTCAACGCTTTTTGATTTTTTAATTCAAAAAATTTCAATATATATGTATGTACACCTAATTTGAATTAGACTATTTTCTTTTTAATTGATGTGTGTTAATTTTTAATTATTTTTTGTATACTTTTAAATCGTGTTGTTAATATGTTACCTCTTTTCTATATAATAATTATGGTTTAACTAAAATTTCATAGTTTACAAAATTTTCATTACGGTATAATTACAGAGAAAAATAAAATATTTGATTTGTGACAATGAGTCAAGTCGGAATCCGGTATACTATACTCATTACCCTACCCATCAAAAAAATTTTGTTCTATCCTTGTACCCGTACCTATCCCCCCTTAAATGGGGCACGGACTGGGGACGGGTAACTATTAGTCTTATATATATTAAAGTAGGGCAGTAGCCATATGCAAGTTTTCCCGCCAAAACAACTATTCTACTTTTATGTGTTTCTTTTATTTTATTTTTTATCAATAATAATAATCCATTAGTTTTATCCCAATAATTTATCCATTAATTGCATTTTGCTATTATTTTATTTTATTTTATTATAATAGGTCAAATTTTATATATTATTTTATTTTATATATAATATGCTATTTGTTATCCATTAATATTTCATATATTTATTCTATTAGTTTTAAGGATATCTTCAAAGATTTACTGTTTCTTCAAAATTTTAATAGTTGATAGACAAATTTTAAGTGTTGCATTATTAAGTCTTCCTTCTCATTTCGATTAAGTGCCTACTCGTGAGGTTGATGGTATAATAATAAAATTAAATTAAATTAGTATCAAAACTTTTACTTTAACTCAATAGGATAAACCACAAGCCATAAAACCTATAGCTATATTTTTAGCACATTATTACTTAATTTATTATTTTTTTGGAAACATATATATTGGTAAGAGTTTAAGTTGAGGGGATACAATAGTAATAATATTTGATGGTGACGATGATTTAGAACAAAAATAAAAAATTCTTTAAGAACAAAAATTTAAGTTGAGGGGATATAATAGTAATGATATTTGATAGTTTCACAAAAAAAAAAAAATTGATGATGATGATTTAGAACAAAAAAAATTCTCTTAATTTGTTTAGAACGGAAAGTAGTTAAAAATTAATGTTAAGAGTAAATCATATAGAATTTATCCTTTGTTGTAATCTTGTTTCCCTTGAGTCTTTTCTTTTTTGTAATAGGAGGGTGTTTGCTTTAAATTTTTTAGAATAGATTTAGTGAAATAGTGATTTCTTTAGAGAATGTATGAGGAAATGTGAAAATTTTTTTTTCCAAGATTATGTAGTGGAGAATCAATGTGGAGAATAATTCATTTTGATAAATGAATATTATCTATACCCTCATCTATGTCTATATATATATATATATATATACATAATACTAATGTCATTGTCATTTTTATTTTCCCGCCTATTTCACTTGCTAAATCAGGTAAATGCATCTTGACCATTCATTCCACCCTTCAAATCACATCCATCTATTTTATTACATTTTATTCATTAATTATATCATTTTATATAGATTCCATTCCACCACTGAAATATTATGTCGAGATTATCTAAAAAAATATCTTATTTTTTGAATTAATAATATATTTTTTGAATTAATATTGCGTAAGGACCTACGTTGACTAAAAGGCTAAATGAAATTCACACAGACGGGCTTGGCAATGAATGGAAATACAGAGGAAATTCACGTGAGCTGTACATTGACTCGTCAATTTCACGTCTCCATCCGAACTTTCATTTATCTAATTCAAAAGACCATTTGGGCTTTGAACTTCTTCAGACTCCGAACTTTCACGTCTTCTTCCCCTCTATCTTACCGATTTTTTCTCCCAATTTCATTCTAAATTAAGTATCATCTCACGTACAAATCTTATCTTGTCCAATTTGAATTTCCCTAAAATCCCAACCTTCCCTCTATCACATACCTATTATATCTTGAATTCCTAATATGAATTCCCACTATCATCCATCTGATTTGGATTTTAGAGTTAGAGATTATCAAATACGTCAGCTGGCTTCATCGAGTCTGTCTTCAAGCAGGGCTCTCGGCTGGGAATCACTTACGTTGAATTCCCTCAGAAGTTCACATGGAAGCATCCAACAAGAGAATGGGTTCCTAGGTAGTATGGGTTTACAGTTGGACATATTTATTTTATGAGTCCTAGAGTATGAGAAAAGTATTACTTGAGAACATTATTGAATGTTGTTCGTGGTGCCACCAGTTATGATGATTTGAAGACATTCAATAGAACTCTATATGCTACATTTAGAGAGGCTTGCTACGCTCATGGATTGCTTGATGATGACAGAGAGTATGTTGATGGAATTACTGAGGCAAGTCACTAGGGCTATGCACATGCTCTTCCGAATCTATTTGTCACGTTATTGATGTCATATTGTTTGACAAAGTCTGATGTGGTTTGGGAGAAGTGTTGGCAGTACTTATCGGATGACATTCTTTATATGATTAGAAAGAATTTGAATAACCAAGGTGATATATTTTAAACACTACACTACTTTCTACTTTTTGTGTTGCTTAGTTTCTACTATTTATTGATAAATCAAGTGGTTTATTATTTGTGTGCCTTTTGGAAATTGACTTTAATTCCATTTATTTTTTCATAGAGTTGCAACTTATTGAGGATGAGATGAAAAATTATTGCTTGGTGGAAATTGAGAAGATATTGTAACAAAAAGGAAAAAGTCTATGTGACTATGCATGCATGCCTTTTCCTAATATTTCAGACTTCCCTTCTACATATGATAGTTTGATTTATAAAGAGTTAAGGTATGATAAAATTGCTCTGGCAGAGGAACATTCTAGGTTATTATCTGACTTGACAAATGAACAGCGTGGTGTATATGACACAGTAATGAATGCTATTGATGGCAATAATGGGGGGTCTTCTTCTTATGGACATGGTGGAACAGGGAAAACCTCTTCCGATCTGAGAACTCTATCAGCTACAGTGAGATCCCGAAAAGATATAGTATTAAACGTAGCGTCAAGTAGTATAGCGTCCCTTCTTCTTCCAGGTGGAAGAACAACGCATTCCAGATTTGCTATACCACTTACTGCAACTGAAGATTCAACATGCAATATTAATCTTGGAAGTCCTCTAGCAAAGCTTATAGAAAATGACTAAATTAATTATTTGGGATGAGGCACCTATGATGAACAGGTATTGTTTTGAGGCTCTAGACCGGGGTACGAGGGATATTTTGTGTTTTAGTAATTGATCGACTGTTCGTCAACCATTCGGTGGAAATACCATTATATTTGGTGGAGATTTCAGGCAGATATTAGCTGTCATTCCAAAAGAGTCTAGGCAAGATATTGTGCATGCATCGTTGAACTCTTCTTTTTTGTGGGAGCATTGTAAGGTTTTAAAATTGACCAGAAACATGAGGCTTAAAAATTTAAAAGGCAATCCAAATTCAATTGCGCTTAAGAACTTCTCAGATTGGATATTAAATATTGGGGATGTAGTTTTAGGTTATAGTGAAGATGGAGAGGCAATTATTGACATACCTGATGATCTATTGGTACCGTTGTTAGCTGATCCTGTCGAATCCATTGTGAATAGTATACATCCCGATTTCGTATCTGACAGCCATTCACTTGCCTATCTGAACGCACGTGCCATTCTTGCACCCACTATTGATGAAGTCGACATGGTTAATGATTATATGGTGAGGTAGAACCCCTCTAAACTGAAGACATATTTGAGTTCTGATTCAGCATGTACATCAAAATTTGACAGTGATTTGCTTTAGGAAATCCATGCACCTGAATTCTTAAATGGTATTAGATGTTTTGGAGTGCCTCATCATGAGCTGAGGTTAGAGGTTGGTGTGCCTGTAATGTTTATGAGGAATATTGATCATTCATCTAGATTGTGCAACAGTACTCGCCTTATAGTGGCAAGGATTGGGGATCATATTATTGAGGCCTAGATGTTGTCTGGACTCAACGTCAGGCTGAAATTTTTTATTCCACGATTTAGCCTCACTCCTTCTGATGTTAGATTGCCTTTTACATTTCAGCGAAAACAATTTCCTTTGACGGTCTGTTACGCAATGACCATTAATAAAAGTCAAGGTCATTCGCTTGAGAATGTTCAGATTTTCTTGAGATGCCCAGTCTTCGCCCATGGGCAGTTGTATGTAGTAGTTTCCAAAGTCACAAATCGAAATGGGTTGAAGTTTATGATATGCGATGAAAATGGCCAGCCAAGCCATTGTACATTGAATGTTGTTTACAAAGAGATTTTCTACAATTTGTAGTGCTGTCCTATCGTCCTCTATCAGGTTTGTTTACCATGGTTTTGGTCATTTTTATAAATCTTTTGTAAAATATTTGCAACCTAATTGTTTATATTTCTCTAATTTGCAACCTAATTGTTTATATTTCTTTAATTGAAGGTTATTAATTGGTCTATGCTTTAGTTTTATTTGGGAAAAAAAGTCAACATTCATATTTCTTTCTTTAGAATTGAAAAATAATGTACATTATCCTTTTGAATTTTGTAATTTTTTATTCCAAGCCATAATTTCGTTTGCGTTTTACATTATATCTTAATATTATGGTTTTTTGAATTTAGACGGCTTAAATTTATTTTATTGTATATCAGGCGATTAATGTTGATGTTTAACTTATATAACTGGCTAATACTAACTCCAAATATTCGGTTGTTTGTTTTGCTCTAAGGTTTGCATTATATAGACAGTTTTAAAGTTTCATTGACTTAAGATTTCATTGTATGGAAAACAAGTATTGATTCCTCTACAAATACATGAATGGTTAAAGATGTTGCATTTAGATTTTCTGATTAATCAGGTGTACTATTTTTTAATGGCATATATTATTAGATGTTATTTACCCGTACAACACAAAGGGTGAAATTACTAACTATATATTATAAGGCTAATAATAGATTTTGTTTCCCTTTCCTTATATATTAGTTAATAATGGGACTTGGTAGAACTTTACCTTTGTGCTTCTATTGTAACCGAAACCATCGTTTATGGCGAACATGGACTGCGATTTTTGTAACTGTCTATGTTTGATAATCATTTATAAATACTTTAAATTTATCAATCAATTTAAATTTTAATTTTTAAACACATGACAACACAATATTTAATCACATATTTAAGTTAACTTGAATTTTTATATTATTTTAATTATTATCTTTATATGACACAATTAAATATTGACACTTATATAAAATTTAAAATTTAAATTTATTTATAAATCTACTTATTTATCACGGGACGAGTACATTGCCCTCATCATTACCACCTTCACGCTTTTTGAGTTTAACGAAGTCTAGCCACTTCTTCTTGCACAGGAACGCGCCACCGTCTCTTTTTGACAAAGTCGCTTTGGGGACCCAAAAGGCCAAAACATTTCCCTAGAGCTCGTGTTTGAATTTCAAACTCCATGTGTGTATATTCCAGGGAATATTACCTCCCCTACCAGAGTAGTACTCTCAGATTAGATAATATATCTTATTACTTTTGGACAATTTCTTAAAAACCAATAAAGTCAATTACTGGGGTTTTCCACTCGCACGCCAACCTGTACTGGTCGGCAAGAATTTTTGTTGGAGACTTCACGCACAAATGATTCAATAATCATATTTCATGCCATACGGACACGTAATGAGAAATTATTAAAATAACAGTATAAACCCTTATATAGAGGGACTCACTGTGTTTGAGTTTCCATAATAATCTCTTATTATATGTGCGTATGTGAGATAATTCCGTCATACGTCTAGCAGAATTGACAAAATGTTTGTGGTAAGACTTCACTATCTTACACTAATCTATTTTGTGATTGGAGAAAATATAATTTAAGAGTAAGATGGTTACCAGCAGTTTTGTCAAGCATTTTGGTAAATGTATATATTTTTTTAAAACAAATAGCGTGACTTCAAAATATACAAAAGTTAAAAGATGGTTGATGGGCTTACAAGTAAAAATAGAAGGCTAATTAATTAATTGAGCTATTCAATTCTTTAGTTCTATGTGTCATTACTTATTTTTAAAGCATGATTAATGTGCGGCAAAACATCAAGTTTGAGTTTTTGCTTCCAGTCTCAAATAGTGTTAGGTTTTAAAAATCTCTTTAATTATTTATTTATTTATTTTTTGAAAGGGTGGAAAAAGGTGAATTTGACCCTCATTTACCCATTCCCCCCAAACCTCCCTCATGTTCCCCTTATCCTTCTCCCTTCCCATTTTTCGCTCAACATTAAACATGCTCTTAAAGTAGTAAAACTTTTTTCCATCCTCAAACAACTAATGATATTTTTTGCTTTGTTAGAGTGTTTCTAATGTCAGCAAAAAACTCAAATTTTGATTTTTTTTGGCACCATACTAAATAATGCAAAGGGATATAAACTTAAATTTTGACAAATTTAGAGTAGAAAAATCCAAATGTTAGGTCAAATTTGGCCTTTTTTTTTAAAACCTTTTTCTCTTCATTTTTTCCCTACATTTTCCCCATAATAATTGGAAGTACTCTTCGGGCATTAGAATTTTTTCAATCTTTAAGTAACCGATCATATATTTTTTGGACTTTTATTATCGGATGATTATTTTAGATGTTCAATAAATCCATAGTGTAGTTTTCTCAGAAGTTTATAAAATATGAAAGACCACAATTGAAGAATTATGGATGTTTTATTATTATTATCATCATCATCATCATAAAATAAGTAAATAAATAAATAAATAACTAAATGACTAAAAATTTGATATTGACCGCACTAGGTATACCAGCGGACGTAAAAAGACCATGATACCCTTACTTAAAGCAGTTTGAGCGGAAAAATCACAGTAAATCTCCACCTCAGCACCTCTTATTTAATTAATAATTAATATATAGATTAAGATGGTCTATCCACTTAACTAAGTTCAAAAGGTCGTTTTTTATTTTAAAAATGGATACATAGGCCAACTAAAGGCGCGGTTTCAGTGGTCTTTCACACGTTATCCACGAGATTTGTATTTTCTACTTCACGTTAAACACTTTTTAAATGAAAATTATCTATATATAAACATTATTTTCTTATTAGCAGAAGATTAAAAAATAAAATAAGTATCTTCTGAAAAGAAATAAAAATAATCTTCTACTAGATATTTGGTGGCCAGAATTACTGAGAAATTCACATGTGAATTCCATTATATGAATCACACATGAGTTCTTAGTGATCTTTCATTATATACGCGTATGACAACATAACCTTACTTAGTGGAGTAGTACTAATGAAAAATAATTAAATTGAGAAACTTATAAATTGGCCGGTTTATGATAATTAAATTTTTTGTGGACCACTAATTTTTCCCACAGCATTCTTACCCACACATTTATTCATCTCATTAAGGTGGGGAAAAAACAAACAAACAGGCCCTGTGAGTCGTTAGTAATTTAGTCTATTCTCGTCTCGTTCAAGTCTCCTACTCTCCTTAAACATAATAACACTTGTCTTTAACAATATATATATATATATATATATCCCCTGTCTTATAAGTCCTCCAATCCACGTGAGGGTCTAGCATCACAAGTATCACGACAGAAAACAAAAACATAACCAAAAGCAATGCCATCGGAGCCCAAGCAACCGGACCTCCAGTCACCCCTTCTCGTGCCACCACCGTCCGATAAGGGGCCGGCGGCGGAGAAACTCTGCATCGACGACATGCTGCTAAAATACTGCGGCGAATTCGGGTTCTGGCAGCTAAGGCACTTTGTGTTAACAAGCTTGGCTTGGGCGCTCGAGGGGTTCCACACCATGGTCATGATATTCGCCGATCGGGAGCCCGGATGGAGGTGCTCCGGCGGCGGCGGTGACATCGGCTGCTCCGATGATATGTGCCGTCTTGATGGTGGTTCGTGGGAGTGGATTGGTGGTCGGGGGAG
>CAVNYN010272485.1:0-37817 GCA_963692815.1 Nyctanthes arbor-tristis | reverse complement strand
CTGCGGCGAATTCGGGTTCTGGCAGCTAAGGCACTTTGTGTTAACAAGCTTGGCTTGGGCGCTCGAGGGGTTCCACACCATGGTCATGATATTCGCCGATCGGGAGCCCGGATGGAGGTGCTCCGGCGGCGGCGGTGACATCGGCTGCTCCGATGATATGTGCCGTCTTGATGGTGGTTCGTGGGAGTGGATTGGTGGTCGGGGGAGTTCCACGGTGTCCGAGTTTGGATTGATATGTGGAGAGAAATATAAGGTCGGATTGGTACAAGCCTTGTTTTTTGGGGGCTGCATGATCGGTTAGTCATCGGATTTCTTTTGTCTCTTTTCCATTTTTACAAATATCAATCATATTCTCTATATTCACGGCTGAGTGGACAAAAATGTTAATAGTTTAATTCCATTTTTAGATCAAAGAATGGAAATAAGATGACAGTCCAACATCGTTTTCGGAAAGTCAAAGAGTTTATTCTTTATTTTATCAATTTATAAATTTATATTTAATATTTACTTTGATAATTATTCAATTTCAACAATATATTTTAAACTTTTTTACATTCTCGATATACATTTTACCTCTTTTCTCATTATAAACTCTCTCTTTGACAAATAAAGAGTATCAAACAAGCTTAAAACAGTTTTTTTGCCCCCTCTTTTTTCCCCCTGAAATATGAAAATTTGCTTTCACCTATGTTTGGGTAATTTTCTAAAATTTCACTTACAATATGATATTTCTAAAGAACAAAATTCGTGTAGTCCATGCCAAACTTCACTATATTAATCAAGTTAAAAACTAACATGTCAATTTTTTATTGATGACTGACTATCAGAATTCTTCTGTTCTTAAGGAACACTTTTAAAAGAGGTAGTAGTAAAAGCATTCATTATTAGTATGCAGCTTTTATCTATTTATTATTTATTAGTATTCATTACTGTATTTATTTATTTGATGGATTTCCTAGTTAGGTTCCCAAATCTGAAAGGGAAATTGCACTTGAGATCGTAAACCTTTTCAAAAAGTACAAATAGATCCTATTTTTGGATGATAATCCGCAACCGTGGGCCCCCCTAGCCCCGTTCGGGGTGGGTTTGGAAGTGGGCAGTTTCAGTCCAATTTTTTGCGCCCTCAACCATTGACCTTCTTTCTACCAATTATATTAGAGGTAAGAATTATTTTTTTTAATAATAAAATAATTAGGTGTAAAATTTTAATTTAAAGGGGTAAAAAGTTGAGGACCTAACGTATAATTTTTCTAGATTTTAATTATAGTGGCTTTTTATTTATTTTTTTCTTTTTTGGGGTTTAGGGCTTAGTAAAATCTTCACCTCTTTAGTTTCATTTTTTAATTTGTATTTTTATTTCAAAATAGAAATAAAATGAATGAAGGAAAATATACAAGTAATAACTAGTTTAAAATGAAGAATACCGATTTTTCTAAGAAATAAATAAGCTATAATTGGCAACTTTATCTTGGGGACTCATCAGTATTATTATTACGCATTATCAGAGGCACAGGACAGAGATCTCTGATCCGATGTAGAGGGTTTTTCTAGAATAAAAAAAGTAGGAGACTATATTCACATGATGATGTCTTTTCATTATTTGACTTCCATTAATATATAATATATGTTATTGTCTTGACTATTTGATTAATATCCCTCATATCAGTATATTTTTTTAATTTTTTTTTGGGAAATGATTTTGTAAAAGTGGTTTTAAGAGAAAATGTCTGTTAAAAAATAAGTTACGTATAAGATTGTGAGTTTGTTTGATGTTCTTTATTTTTTAAAATGCGTAGACTTTATAATGAGGAGAGATGCGTAATGTGTATTTAGGAATATAAAAACGTTAATATGTGTAGTTATGATTGCATAGTTACTAAATCAAATAGATAAATTAGTAGTAGCTAAAATTATAAATCAATAAAATAAAGAGCATCAAACAAGCTCTATTTTCTTGAGTGAATATGTAGTCCGAAATTACTTGAGTGATAGTCGATTTTGGAAAAATCACAAAATTATTGAACCCTAAATAAATAAATAAGTACTAATAATTAATCTATTTCAGGGATCAAAGGGTAGCTCAAGTGGAAAATGGCTTACCCATACCGGGCTTTACCCGGATTCGAATCCCCCTGAGTCCCCCTCCCCGTTATCCCCCTGTAATCAAAAGAAAAAATGTAATTAATCTATTTCAAATTCATTACATATTGTTTAGCATTGCCGTGGATTTTGCTAGGATTTTGCTACGGACATGTTTGATACTGAAGCAGAAACCTTATAGAAATAAGATAAAGTAGCTATGATTAAGCACTAGACGTCCAGCACCGCTATGGCACTAGACAGATGTGTGACATCATATAAGCTACTGATATGATTTGTATAGGTGATGATACTTTCATCGGTACTTGATATTAGTTGGCATTTCTTTATTAGATATTAAAATTGTAATAACAAGAAATTTTTTAGCTCTCAAGTACCTTGACTTGAAAATCTGAATAGCAAAAATGTTTGTTTATGAACATTTACCATCTCTAAATATAAAAATATCGACTAGATTGGAGACGGATAAATAACATTATTTAGATGAGAATAAGTGATTGAGATTTATATAATAAAACTCTCATGAAATGTGTAAGCACGATTGATTTATCATTTTCTGTTTATTTTGAAAGACATGGAATGATGTTTTTATGCACTAGACACCATCCAAAGAAGAAAATTCTCAATAAATCACAGTTTTATATATACATTGAAATCTAATTATTTTTCCTATTACTTCTCTCAGGTGCTGGTGTATTTGGCCATTTATCCGACTCTAGATTGGGAAGAAAAGGTTCTCTATTAGTTGTTTGTACCTTGAACGCCCTCTTCGGTTGCCTAACAGCACTCTCCCCAGACTACTGGATTTATGCTCTCCTCCGGCTCCTTACTGGTTTCAGCACCGGTGGAGTCGGCCTATGCGCATTCGTCCTAGCCACCGAGCCCGTTGGCCCTTCAAAGCGTGGAATCGCGGGAATGTCGACGTTCTATTTCTTCTCAGCTGGAATAGCTGTTCTTTCGGGTATAGCTTATATTTTCCGGTCGTGGAGAACCCTCTATGTTGCGTCGTCCATCCCGTCGATCCTTTTTCTCATATTTGTACTTCCGTTCGTGTCCGAATCCCCTAGATGGTGCCTCATTAGAGGGAAGATGAGTCGAGCCATGAAAATCATGCACAACATTGCCACTTCGAATGGGAGGTGTCTTCCGGATGACGTTGTTCTTGCCCTCGATGAAGAAGCAAACAACACTAGCGATAAGATCGAAAGTGATGAGATGATGGGATTAGAGTCTAAAGAAGCCATAACCGGGTCCCTCGTGGACGTGGTCCGTTTGCCGCTAACGCGTATCCGTTTGTTCCTGGCCGCTGCCATTAACTTCTTGTGCTCAGTTGTGTACTATGGCCTAAGCTTAAATGTTGTCAACCTAGGTACAAACATATACCTCAATGTCCTCCTCAATTCAGTAGCAGAAATGCCTGCTTTTCTGTTAACTGCAATCTTACTAGACAAGTTTGGGAGAAAGCCATTAGCCATTGGGACACAATGGTTCAGCGGGATCTTCTGCGTCATCGGGAGTTTGATAAAATACGATGACGGGATATGGAAAGTGCTGCGGATGGTGTGTGGTATTTTAGGGATATTCGGCATGGCCGGAACGTACAATTTGCTGTTTATTTACACGGTCGAGCTTTTCCCGACCGTGGTCAGAAATGCAGCACTAGGATGTGCTACTCAGGCGGCACAAATGGGAGAATCTTGGTGCCGTTTGTGGTGGTTTTGGGTGGTGGCATCCCTTTTCTTGTGTTTGGAGTATGTGGTATTGCTGGAGGAATTCTAGCATTTTATCTGCCAGAGACTTTGAATAGACCGTTATATGACACCATGGGTGGAATCGAGGATGGAGAAGGTGCCCGAATCGAGGATGGAGAAGAGGCACCTCGTACTGACGTTTAAGACCTTTCGAGAGTGAAGTTTTGACACGATTGTTCGTCTGTGGGTAGCTTAAAGTTAGAAGTTCTTATTCTGAGTTCACTGATTGATTTCTTACCTTTTACAAGGTTTTAGCCTGTTGTTTGTCTGTCTGTTTTATAGTTTGAATTATTCTTTGTATTGTTTATGGTAATATATATGAGGTGACCAATCCTTTATTTTTATATAGTTGGTTTCATCAATAAAATCGAAGTTATATATAAAAGTATTATTTGTTTGGAAAAAAATCCAGTACTCCAAAAATACCCAAGATATGAAAATCCAAGCTAATCAAAAACTCACATGACCGCTTTTAACAATGAAATGGGCCCCTTTTATCCATATATCAGTACTTGATTTATCCAATAAGATCTTCTTGGTATATAATTCTCAGCATCAACTTACAGAAACATGAAACAAAATATTTGCCAAAAGATTCTCAATTGGGGTAATAAAAATAATGAGAACAAATTCGATGGAAGCAAAGACTAAAATACCAATAGATGCTAATAAAGTAGTAACAATCAAGTTCAGCCAACTTAGTGTCAACTTCATACAAATACGTAAACGTTTCGAGGACACATGGATATCCAGACACGGATATATCTTGACAGCAGTAATTATAATTATAACTTCCATTCAATCACCAGACATGGTGAGACTGATGACATGCTAGGTGTTTGCCTGAAAGAATGCACGTCCAGTAAGTGAAGTTTTACCATTGCTGACTGTGTGGAGTGCGTGTGTTATTTGAGGGGAGTGGAGGTCTTGGGCGTGCATACTCTGCGAAAATGACCCAACCATCCAAGAACTGCAAATAGAAACTTAATGGTTTAGAATACGATGTTAAGAAAATATCTTTAACTTCTTTCAGAAAAAAAGGAGGGAAAAAAGGAAAATACCAGCATGCACACACAGAGAGAGGGAAAAATATAAGCGTAATGCTATTTATCAGAGGGTGATAATCACCATCATCAGTTGTTCTTAAATGATAACTCCAATTTAATAAATTACATTTTCCTACATATAATTAGACTAGTTATTTAATGATAGATGACACACTGCCACAAAGGGATGGTGATTATCACCACAAACGATGAATAACACTATTCCAAGTATAAAGATGTCTGGCAATTGCATGCCCCTCATAGTAAAACATAGACGTCTGAAGTCTCATCTACTTTGATTCTTATGTTGCAAGGGCTGAAATGTGCTCAGTCAAACTCAATAGTCTTTAACAAAAGTGGCTAACTATTTCATAGCCCTAAGATTATCTCCAACCGCTAGGCTTAGCGTGGTTTCATTTGATTATGGTTTTAAGAAAACCATACCGAACCAAAAAGTCAAAAACCGACGGTTTTCTTTTTTAAAAATATAGCCATCTGCTTATTTTGTAATACTAAAACCAAACCCCTAGGTTTTGGTTTAGTTATTGTAACATAAAATCTTTTGAAATTAAAAATAATATCTGATTCAATTAATTTACAGACTAAAGGTAAAGGGAAAAAGGTTGCACTTTGTAGGGGCGAACACTCTACTCAACGGTTTGGGTCACACAATTATGATTGAGATAGAAAGAAGTACAGGGAAAGGGAGAGAAAAATACACTGTTTGACAGCTTCATTCTTTTGAAGACCATAGCCAAAATATATCTGAAAGGCGATTGGTTTCAATAACCATAACCATTTGAAAATTTAGGAAAATCAAGCCAAACTGGACCAAATGCTCGGTTATGTTTGTGTTATTTTAATTATTATTAATATTATTTTAAAATGTCAACAGCCAATGGAACTAGATATGGTGTGTATAAATCATGAATTTGAACACTGAAACTTGAAGCTAAATTAAAATACTAGAGAACCTATTAGGGAATATTTTTAGGCACTGACTCTTTAAATAACCGTTGGCAAACTAATTTTAATGAAAAGTAAAGAGAATGAATGAAGTTGAATGGTGAAGATTTTGTTTAGTACATATAGGTATTATAAAATATGTGGATATAATTGGTTTGACTAAATTTTATTTAAAATTAGAATTGGTGTGCAAAAATGGAATAATTAGAGAGCATTTAAGATTTTAAGAGTCTTACTGGAGATGCTCTAAACCATGTCTTGCTCATCACACCTAAGTGGTTGTCAACCTAAAGCCCATTGAGCAAGTATCCATCTTTTGCCACATTTTCACCATATCAGTCTAAAAATATTGCACAGTGTAACAACTAAAAAATGATCTCCCACCATACATCCGACGGGACGGGAGATGAGAACTAGTGTAACAACACTTTTGGTAGAACCACCACAATCCCTTTACCTGAAGATTCTCTTCCCCATACAACCAAATTATTACATCTCTTTCTAATAAAAGGCTCATGTGGAAAAGATTATGATAACAGGAATGGGTTAGACACAGGAAGAAACATACAGGTTGAACTTCAGTGAACCAAGCTACTTAACCTTCAAAGTTATGTGTGTTCATATTCAGACATCACCCAAATTCACATAAAACCAAAAATAATCAGTTAAAAGACGTGAGCAGCGTGCAAGGAAAAATATCAAACCCTCTCTCCGTTTTTTTTTAATTTTATTATTATTATTATTATTATTATTATTATAAATTACACTTTACGCTCTGAAATTGGGGGGCCGTAAAGAAACTCCCTTTACTCCACTTAGAAAAACTAGGAATAGTTGCATCTCTTACTGTCTAAAAATATCCTCTCACCTTTCTCCTCCAAACAGAATTTGTGTGGGGGAACATCCTATAGCTAAAAGGTAATTAAAAAAATGCATTTTTCCCATACATTTTCTTATAAGTAAGCAGAAAGAGACCTTCAGGCAGAAGGTTGCCAGGGTTTTTCCTCTAGAACCGATCATCTTGCTTGCATATAGAAGGTAACACGTTGTTTGTGTTATAAATCTAAAATATGTGCTTTATGCATCATAAGTTCGTAACTTACTTGGCCATGCATGCCTTTAATTCCTGCTTCCGCTTCATCTAGAGTTGCATAATTTACAAAACCAAACCCCTTTGAGTAACCGCTGACACGATCAGTCACCACCCTAGCTGCAAAATGGGCAAAAAGAATTATAGTGCTTGGTTGAGCACACTCCCAAATGCATTTAGGTTTCAAAGAAGCTGAAATAGAACGTACCACTAACCACTTGACCAAACTTAGCAAAGGCATTACGGAGACCTTCCGTAGTTGTACGTCTGCTCAACCCTGACAATACATACACAAGGTCCAATGAGCCAGACACGAGCACTACCCACAAAAATACAAATTACGACAAAATCTTGTTCTCTACCAAGCTACAATGGATTGTCAATCAGGGGCGGACATTTTTTTCTTTTGGGGGGGAGGGGTGTGGGGGCGAGGGGCAAAACTTTTTTTTTTTTAAGTTTTATCATTTATGTAGAAAATAAAAATTTTTTATAGATAAAGCCGAATTAAAATTTTCATTAAATCCTAGGTCGACCCCTGTTTTCCATCATAATGACACAGCTAATGTAACTCTCGGATACAGATTCCATAACTAAATCGAGCAAAAACTTTTGTCGAAATCTTGGGTCATGCATGCTGCTTCTCTTTACCCACTAAAATTTTCACTGTTCCATACCTATATTTTACAATCGATATATATCCCAAAACATGTGCAAACAATTACAGCATCCGAAATTCGAAAATATTTCAATTGATCATTAACATTCAAACGCAGCCAATAATTCATTATTAATAGTGACATCATATAAGTACGAAGCAAAAGGAAGTATAAACGATTAAGTACTCCAAGGTAAACAAAGTTAAAAGAAACTAGGGGGTAACGTATAAAGCTATTTGTAAAGAGAGAGAGAAAGGCATGCCGGAGATGAAGAGATTGGTGGATGGTTCAGCGGAAGGAGGCTTCTCGACTGGAGTCGATTGCAAATTGAACGGAAGCCCCGACGCTGACGAAAAAAGGGCACTCAAGCCTCTCGGAGCTACGGCAGACACGGCCGCCGCCTTAGTTGCCACCACTTTCATCGCCATTTCGGGGTTCAAGCTCCGGGTCTGAGAGAGAATTAGAAAAATAACTCCAATTCGGACTCGCGACAAAATAGCGGGCTTCCAGTAAGAGATTGGGGTATAAATGCGATCTTTTTGGATTTGGGCTCTTCCGTAAATGTGAATCCACATTGGGAGTGGGAGCATAACGAACTGGCCGAGCCGACTCGCAGGCCAATCTGAGTTCAAGATGGGATAATAGAATTGACCTGAAAACTCAAACTTCGTAGAGACCCGCCCCAAATGGGATAAGAAATCCCCACCGCGTTTCCTAACGGGGGCTGGGATGGGGCACAAGATTGTGCATCGAATCACTAGCGGGTAGGGATGAGTTTTGGTTGCCCCACCTCGACCGGCTCTGAAACCTGGTTTTTAAAGTTATTTAATTAAAAAATTTACTTAGTGTATAGCATTGCTACATGAAATTTTCTTATTATAGGACTTTTGAATGAAATATCAATGCTACTAAGTTATTTAATGACAATATAATAACTTATAGAATGAAAAATTAGTAATATTATATTCAGATTAATAGCTTTGTCATAAACAAAAAAAAAAAAAACAAAACAAAACAAAAAACAAAACAAAACAAAAAAAAAAAGAAAAAGAAAAGAGAGAAAATAGATCATTTACCCATTAGCAGCAAGAGTAGTGTCAACTTATGTTCGTAGATTTCCACATCAGTTTGTAGATATGAGTAAAAGGTATTTATGTTCTATAAAAGAGCATTAGACGGAAGATCTCTTTTTGCTTGGTCTGATGCAATGTTCGCCAAATACAATAAAAACTTTTTAATAGTGTACATTTTGACTTAAAGCCATTGCGGTCATATCAACAATTAAAATGGTCTGCCCAAGGATCATTGCGGTCCATAGACCACACTGGTCCAATGGTGGCTCCATCTCTATCCAAAAGGGGGTTTTAAAAAGAAATCGGGGCTTGGAACAGGGATTTTTCCTGTCCCAGCCCGGAACTTGACCGTTCCCGACCTGACTCACTTGGTTGCCATTCCTAGTGTGAGAGCTGTTCCAAGTCAGCTCGCCTAAAAAATTATGATGGCCGTAATTTCTTAGAGCAACTATATTGATATTGTAAAATTTAACTAAATAATATAAAACCAGACGTCTGAGTTATAAACAGTGTTAGATGTTTGAAAAAAAAATAGTGTTAGACGCTTGTAAAATGTGCAATTGACAATAGACTATATAGGCCCACATAATTGATGTTGCTTGCCTGGATGTACACCACACAAGCGTCTGACCTTATATCGCTTTCCTGGTCACATAATTATGAAGCGCATTTTTTTTGACTAGTTAAAAAGTTTATATTAGTGATTGTTAAATATCGAATATTCAAGTTAATTTTAACGATTAGTTAAGTGTCAAATTGAATGTGTTAAATTAAATCATTATGTGTTTAATTGCAAATTATTTTCTATTGAAAGTGTCATTTCCCACCAAAATTTTCTTGATACAACCAATATAGTTTTATTTTTTTTTGGAAAATGTTTTCCACCTTGATTAAGCCAAAATGTGGAATTTTTTAACGCAATGCAAAAAGACCGAGCATGATAGGTCCAAACCAGAACCTGACCGAAACCGTTGGTCCTAGTTCGGGCTTTAACTTTAAAAAATAGAGTTTGGGCTTGAAACTCAAAGACCGAACGGTTATAGTCTGGTTCTGGGCTTCAATATAATGCCCAAAAAAAACCTGAAAAGCTGGAAAAGTATGACTTTGATATTTTGCAGTTTAATCTATCTTCAAATCTATATTTTGATACATAATAGAAAAAAGGTGAAAAAATTTAAGTAGCAGACATTCATGAAATATAATTCAAAGGGAATGATATGTTTATTTTTATAAATCATGTTATATATCTTTAAATTTTATAAAAATGTAGAAAAAAAGATAGTTACTTGGATAATCATAATACAGATTTGACTAGTTTTGTATTCGCTCTTGTATGAAATAGATCTAAAGATAAATGAAATAAAATGGTTGAGTCAATATATGTGATAATAATTAGATACAAAAAAGAGATAAGTTGGAGATAGGGAGTAATAGCGACTTTAGAACATTGATTTTCTAACTAAAAAACATAATAAAAAAGACTCTAATGTACATATGGGAATTTTTTTATATTAGAAAATAAACATTGATTTGTCATATACATATTAAGTTTGTTTCTTTCTCATATTTATATATTTGAAAAATTACAAACTCGAATAAAACCCCAAAAAACCCGAACAACTACCTGAACCTGAAGCCAAAACCGAATGAGCTTGTCGTTTACAAGCCCGAAACCGGACCGAACCGAAAATAGTTAGTCCACTCTTGGGCCTTTCAAAAACCGAGCTCCAAACCCAATTGCATACTCCTAGAATTTTCCTTGAAAACAAGGAAAATGAATGCCCATAGGAAGATGATAAAATATTTTTTATGGAAAATATATTCTAATTCCTTTTCCACCCGCTAATCAAACATATTCTAAAATTCACTCAAATCTAAGTGGATCACATTATTGACAAAAGTTATTGGTTAAAATTTATTAAACAGATTAAAAAAATTACAACAACATTAGATGCCAACTCAATATTAAAATTAACAATTAGCCAAAAAGATTCCTTTGGCGATGCCACTAACACAACCGAGAAAGTATTGATTTCGACATGTGAAAGCATCCATATTGATGTTGCTAAATTAAACTAGCCACATATAAGATTATCTATAATTAGAAAACTCTATTTTACAATTTTTCAACTCCAAAATACATTTTTTTTCATATTTTATTTCACAAAAAAGATAATTTCACAGTAATCCCTAACTTTTGAGTTAAGAGTCGACTGAGTCTTTAACTATTTTTTCCAACCTCCTGGGTTCCTAACCTCTAAGAAATTCACATGATAGATCCTTTTTGATGGATTTCGTCAATATTACCGCTAACTTTTTAGTTAAATTACCGTTATACCATTTAACTTTTTAATTTTAAAAACAAAAGATTTAAAAATAATAAAAAATTAAAAAAATGGAAAAGTCCTTCAATTTATACTAAATCTCTCAATTTTTATTGAGTGGCTTAACTTTTAATGGCATCGACTACAAGAACAAATTCATTCATCCCTTTTTCCATCGTTAGATTTTGTTCATTAAAAATATGTATGAGATCTGCAAGTGCACGGGTCGAATAAGTAAGAGAGTGGATTTTGTGTCTAAGTTGTCATCCCACTAGGAAAGAATTATATATTGAAAACCCAACTTACGCTCTAGTTGAAACGGTCGAAAATTTGAATTGTTTAAAATAGTAAATAAATAAATAAAGGTAAAACTAACAAAATAAGTAATTCAGAATGAACAAGGTGATTTTGAAAGTTTTCTTCCAGATTTTTATGAAATTTAGACTCAAACTTCACTAACATTGATTTGTCTAACCACCCATTTATTGATTCAACAAAAATCAATTTTAATTAATGATCAAATTTCACGTAATCAATTAACTACCCTTCTCGAAGCTAGTTAATCCTACTCAATTAGGCCACTCTATATATCTCTAAGTGAGCGCGTTATCAGCATCCTTAAGTGAATTAATAACAAGAAAGTCATGAAAATATCCCCAAAGTTTAATTTACATAGCCGCACTAACCACAAACAAATTTCTTTATCTTATCTAAATTAGTATCCTTTTATCACCTATTCCAATCAGTTTTTCTAAGGAAATTAACTAGGCTTGATTTTCTAAGATCAAATTTCCTTAGAAAATTTGCTATCCTAATTCATGCATTCCTCTCTCAAGTTCAACAGAAACCAATAAACATCCATCCGTCTGTGCGCCAAATAAGTAAAAGCCATAGAAAACAAAGATATAGAATTAACTAGAAACCAATTTTTAAAGTGTTGAATAAATAAACAAGCAACTAAGGTTCATAATTGGGCTACATTGTGTTGTAACTTTAAGTTTTAAAAACTTTTAAACATTTTTATTTCATTTTAATTTTGAGTTTAAATTCACTTGTAACCTTCATTCTAAAAATTTAAATTCATTATTATTAACATTTATGTAGGGGTTAAATCTTGCACTATAAAAGGTGCTTAATTTCATTGTTTTAGACACTCACATGAACGAAGTAAACTCTCTAAGAAATTCTCCCACACATTATATAGTTTATACTATTTGGCAGTATATCGATAGGGGTTCGTTTTTCACTCCCTGTGATCGTGCTCATAGACGGAGTTGGGCTGAGATCTTCAGATCTTTTTTATCTTGAAACCGTGTCACGCCGTCAACACCCATATAAAGGGAAGGCAACACAACTTTAGGACAGCGTTTCTTCTTGACTCTTTTAGGCCAGCCTTTCTTACTTTTCTCTATTATATGTTTTAAGTGAATTTTATGTTATCTTTTATTACACAAGTCACACATATTTCACAACAATCGAAAGTCGTGTTTTGGTTTGTGTGATAATATTCAGTCAAGAAACATTCATTAAATTTGATTGGTAACATATATATATATATATGCATGCTTTTGGATTATTAGTTTGTTGATAATCTATCAAGGAGATTACTTGGTAATATATATTCATAGTTTTCATTCTGGAAAAGACTAAAATTTGTAAGAAATTATTTCGTGTTGTGTAGGATTCTTTCTTCGTAGTCTGATTCTTTTACTTAATCAGAGGTTTCTCACACTTGACTTCATTTTGCTATTTTTCTATCACTAAAATTTCACCAATTTTGGCCACATTAGTTCTAATTTCTGATCTCTCGTGATTAATTCTATTTACTGATTGAAATTTGTTTTAAGACTAAATTTGCATTGATTACGAGAAAAACTAGCTATTGGCTTTCTTGTTAAGTTAATTCCTAATATTACCTATGTGCATATGCTCGATGTGCTTTAAAATTCTGATCTCGAAGTGCTTTAAAATTCTGATTTGAGTGCAATCATTCTGATTAGCCTTTATTATAAAGTATTGATTCCGTTATAGTACTGAGTATGTTGAATCCATGTGTATATGCAATTCTAAATTTTGCTCTAATAATCATGAAGAGAGTTAATGGTAATTTTCAATTCTATATGTTGATAAATTCATTTATTTACAGTTAGTTCTTTGCCTTTGTAATTCTTAGTGTAAGAATTGCTTCTAATGACGATACTAATAGTGTTAAACCAAAGAAGTTTGATGGGAAAAATTTTAAAAGATGGCAAAAACAAATGGGATATTGGTTGACTTTACTTGGCTTAATTTCTGCCATCGAAGAAGATAATGATGGTTCAACCACCTCATGGTATAAACCTGAACAAATTGAATTCCATTGTCATAATCGAATCCAAGTGCTCTTTCCGATAGGTTATTTGATATTTATCAAAATATCACTAATGCTAAAGAACTTTGGATAACACTAGAGGTGGAATATGACATAGATGATGTCGGTATGGATAGGTTTAATGCATCAACTTTTAACAAATATGTTATGTTGGATGGTAAATCTATAAATAAACAAATACATGAATTTCAAGACTTACTAAGGTATGTGGAAGAGGAAGGGTCTAGATTTAGTAAAGACTATAAAGTGGCATGCCTAATAGATAGACTTCCACCTTCTTGGTCGGACTTTGCTAAAAATCTAAAATACAAACAAGGGGTTTTAACTCTAAATCAAGTGTCTAATTCTCTAAGGGTTGAAGACCATCATAGGAACCATGTCAACCAAATTGATGAAACTAAAACTAATGTGAACTTGTTAAAGAATTCCAAAAATTCTCTTAATAATCCAAAACAATATGAACCTAAAAATCATAAGTTCAAAAAGGAGTATAACTGGAAAAATTCACAATTCAAAAACAACTAAACTAAGAATAATAAAGGCAACAAGAAGAAGCTAGGACCTTGCTATGTGTGTGGAAGGACCAACCATTTTGCTTGGGAATGCCGTTATCGAAAGACCACAGAGTACAAGCCAAATGGAAAAATCTCTATTAGGTATGAATCTTTAAACCCTTTAATCAACTTTACTTATTGTAATAATGATAGGTGGTTAGACTCGGGAGCAACTATTCATATTTGTTGTGAGAAAACTCTATTTAAATCTTATCAGGCTACAAATGGAGGAAGCGTGACTTTGGGAAATAGTACCACTTCTCCCATTTTAAGCATTGGAATAATTGAGCTCAAGATGAGTTCGGGAAAGACTTTGGTTTTAGATGAAGTTCGACATGTACCTGAAGTTAGGAAAAATTTAGTTAGTGGGATGTTTCTAGTTCGTCAAGGTTTCAAAGTTGTAATCGAGTCAAATAAGGTTGTAATAACCAAAAATAATGTTTTCATTGGAAAATGTTATTTGTGCAATGATTTATTTTAGTTGAACATTATTGATGATTTGAATAAAGGTTCTTCTATTGTTTTGAATCGAATGGTTTGTGTCATGGACGTTTGGGACATGTTAAATATAAAAAGATAAAGAGATTATGGATTTAGACTTAATTCCAAAAAACTAAGTGGGTTCGTAAGTGTGGAGTTTGCATACAAGCAAAACAAACCAAGAAATCATACAAATCAGTTCAAATGGATGCAAGTCTTTTACAATTGATTCATAGTGATGTTTGTGACTCAAATAGATCGCTAACTAGAGGTAACAAGTACTTTGTGACATTCATATATGATTATTCCAAATATTGTTTTATCTAATTGAAGACCAAGGATGAAATATTTGACAAATTTAAAGTTTACAAAGCCGAGGTTGAAAATAATTAGAAACTAAGATTAAAATTTTGAGGTCGGATAGAGGAAGAGAGTATTCCGTTAATGGATACGGTCAGAATCTAATAGTGTTGCGGAATGGAAAAACAGGACTTTAATGGATATAATTAATGCTATGTTGATAAGTTCTGGAGCATCTAAGAACTTATAGTGTGAAGCTGTCCTAGCTGTTTGCTATATCCTTAACCGGGTGACTGTTAAAGACAATATTAAAACTCCATATTAATTTTCGAAAAAGAGAACTTCTAGGCTTGATTTCCTTAAAGTGTGTGGGTGCCTAGCTAAAGTTATTATTCAAGATCCTAAAAGAAAGAAAATAGGTCCAAAACCGTCGATGTTGTCTTTATAGGGTATGTAAAAAATAGTACTGCTAATAGGTTTCTCGTTGTAAATTCTGAAGATAATAGTATTTCAAACAATACTATTATCAAAGCTAGGGATGCTATTTATTTTGAAGACATTTTTCCTTTTAAAATAAGCGTTCCAAATGAACACTTAACTTCAAGAAATGCCATCTCAAATGATACTCCTTCTAGTTCATTTTTAGAAGGCGAACCTGAACCATAACTTAGGAGGAGTAAAATGAAACGAGCTGAGAAATCATTTGGAGAAGAACTCTCTACATATTTAGTTGAAGGTGAACTTAAAACTTATAATGATGCGATTTCTTCCATAGATACACCTTATTGGAAAGAAGCTATTGATGATGAATACAGTTTAATCATACAAAGTAATACGTGGGTTTTATGTGAGTTACTGCAAGGAAGTAAAGCAATAGGTTGCAAATGAGTTTTTAGAAAAAAAGTCTAAACCTGATGGGAGTATAGATAAATATAAAGCAAGATTAGTGGCTAAAGGATTTACACAAAAATAAGGAATAGATTATTTTGATACATATTAGCAAGTGTCTATAAGTTAGAGATTTATCAAATGGACGTTAAAACTGCTTTTCTAAATGGTGATTTAGAAGAAGAAATATACATGGAGCAACCAGAAGGTTTTAAGGTCAAAGGACAAGAGCATAAGGTTTGTAAACTTAAGAAATCTTTATACGGGTTAAAACAAGCTCCTAAATGATGGCACGGGAAATTTAATGAAGTTATTTTGGATTATGAGTTTAGGATAAATGAGCATCACAAATGTGTATATAGCAAAGTGGATAACAATGAGCATGTGATTCTTTGTCTATATGTTGATGATATATTAATATTTGGGATGAATTTAGGTCTTGTGAGTGATGTTAAGAAATATTTATCAAACAATTTCGAAATGAAAGACATCATAGAAGCTAATGCAATTTTAGGAATGAAGTTGAAGAAAACACCAAAAGAGATTTCATTAGATCAATCTAGTGCTATTGAAGAGATGTTGAGAAAGTTTGGATACTATGATTCTAAGCCCGTATCTATTCCTTATGACTCAAGTATGTACTTAAAAAAAATTTGGGTGAACTTATTCTACAGTTAAAATAGTCTCAAATTACTGGGTCATTGTTGTACATATCAAATATGAGTAAGCCTGATATTGTGTTTGTTGTTGGGAGACTTAGTAGATATACTAATAATCCAAAAAAAGAACATTGGAATGTACTGGAGAGAATACTTAAATATGTTCGAGGTATTTTAGAATATTCACTAAGGTATAAAGATTTTCCTAATGTGATTGAAGGTTATAGTGATGCAAACTGGATAACAGATAGTGTGGATATTAAATCTACTATAGGATATGTGTTTGTGTTAGGTGGTGCTCTATCTTGTGGTTCTAAAAGACAAAATGTTATATCGAGGAGCACGTTAGAGTCAGAATTGATAGTACTTGATACAACTTGTACCGATGCTGAATGGCTTAGAGAATTCCTTCTATATATACCTTTATTGAACAAGTCAATTCTAGCGATATCTATACATTGTGATTGTAAAGCACTAATTGAACTTGTGAATCAATCTTACACAAATAAAAAGACATTGAACTTGTGAATCAATCTCATGCATATAAGAAGGCGAATCAACATATTCAAGCAAGATATAAATCTACAAAAGCATTACTTAAAAGAAATGTGATTTCTTTAAACTTTATAAGATCATAAAAGAATCTGGCAGATAATTTAACTAAGGCTTTACCCAAAAAAGGTGTTGAAGAATCATCGAGGGGGATGGGTTTAAGCCCATAAAGAAGTCACCTACGGGGAGTAACCTAACTTTCGTGATTGGAGATCCCATGGAGAAGGTTTAATGGGTAGGAACAACCTGAACTGCGTGACTTGTGATAGCACTACATTCTTTGTGCTCATTTCTATGGTGATAGTGCTATAATATTGTGATGTTAGGAAGGGTTTAACCCTAAATGAGTGCCGAGGAGGGAATTCTCGCAAGGTACGGGTCACACGTACCTTTGGAGGACTTACCTATGTAAGAGTTGCCATGAGGCTGTGACTATGAGATTGGGCTATTCCCTAGAGACTCTTACTAGAATCAAGATAAGAGCGCATGGCCATTAACAGTGTTACCCGCTAAGAACTTGAGCATAAATCGATACTGTATGTAGGACAATTAAAGTTTGGCAGAGAAACCTTATTCAAGGCTTAGTCCATTATGGTTCTCTCAAATGGAAGTTGTCATCACTAAGCGAGGTTCAAGTTGCAAGACACCTATACCTATTGCACAGTATAGTATTGCCACTATATATTATTTTATTTTAATGTTTTAAAGTTTGAGGGAGATTCTTGTAATTTAAGTTCTAAAAACTTTATAACATTTTTATTTCATTTTAATTTTGAGTTTAAATTCACTTGTAACCTTCATTCTAAGAATTTAAATTCGTTATTATTAACATTCATGTAGGGGTTAAATCTTGCACTATAAAAAGTGCTTAATTTCATTGTTTTAGACACTCATATGAACTAAGAAAGCTCTCCAAGAATGCTCCCACACATTATATAGTTTATACTATTTGGCAATACATCAATAGAGGTTCGTTCTTCACTCCATGTGATCATGCTCATAGACGGAGTTTGGCTGAGAGCTATAAGGGTTTTATCTTGGAGCCGTGTCACGCCGTCAACACCCGTACGAAGGGGAGACAACACGACTTTAAGACAGCGTTTCTTCGCGACTCTTTTAGGCCAGCATTTCTTACTTTTCTCTATTATATGTTTAATATGTTTTACACGACGCTCTTCCGATCTTTATCTTTTATTGCACAAGTCACACACAACACATTGCTCGTCCCAAGAAAAAGAATTAGTTACTTATAATAAAGATCAATTTCATAAAGAAAAATATAATAAAGTTGGAATTCATGACTAGATTTATCGAGAAAATGAATTAGAACGAACATCTTTGAGCCAATCTCCTTCAGTTTCGAACTTGAACTCAAAAATCTTGAAGAACTACTTGAAGGCAATCATGTAATTTGGTATGTATATGGATGTCCCAACTCAAAACTAGGTTCGATCTATTTCTAAGAGCCTTTCAAGTCCTAAAAATAGGTTAAAATTCGTACAAAAAGCCTACTAAAACAAGAATTTTACCAAAATAAAGAAAATAGAAAACTTTAGCCGACCTACTATGTGGCCGCAAGGGTCTGTGCTTGTGGCCGTATAGTGTAAAATCTTCACACCCTTCATTTGAGCCGTACGCCCACACCCTTTCATACTGCGCTGCATCATTTAGTACTGTTGCGGCTGCAAGCCTTGTATTTTACAGCCACATTGTGTTGTTCTGGAAACCGCTCTCTGAAACCCCTTTTTTTGAAGTTGCAAGCCTCGTACCTTACAGCCGCATAGTGTGCATCGTAAGGGGTTAGTATTTGATTTGATTTCTTGTGGCGACAACAAGTAGAGCTTGCTGCCGCACAGTTGTATGTACTATGTTTTACCTTTGTTTTAGTCCTCCTACTTTCTGCTTTATCTTTCTTTTGGTCCTCGTACTTCCAAATGCTTGCAACATCAGTCCTTGAAATCCTTGTAAACTTAGTTTGATTTCTACCAAAACTATTCTTCAACGCTTCTTCTTGGAGTGCAACCTAAAAAGTGATGAATGAACACATAAACACATACTTTTAACTCGAAATTAATACACTTAAACACAAAATTAGAGTATTTGATTAATGTAAATTCTACACCTATCAGAGTTAATTTGTTTAAGTAATAAAATTTTGAAGTGTCAAGGCCTTCTTAATTGAAGGGTCCGGACCAGTTTCATGTAGCATTGAAAACTTGGATCTTGATCTTGACACTTCAGTTTGCTGTGCTCAAGACCCCCATCAAAAAAATATAACACATAGGATATGTAGTGTCAAGCATAGAAACTCCCAGGTCTCAACGCTTCATTTAGAACATAATAGGGTAAATTGTTAGACATTAATTTAACTCTATTTTTGCTCTTAGTTAATGTTCCTCCTTCCAATTCTCTCTTCCATCCATTATTCGAACAAATCATAGATATCATATAACTTCATAATAAATAGATAACCAACATACTTGTTACATGGTAATGATGCGGAAGAGGGTCACAAAACACAATAAAAAATACTCTTGTTCCATATTTCCATCGTCATTTAATACAATATTACTTCATAATAACATAAGGACTCATAAAGTTCCATCCATAATGCTACCATCTATATTTATATTACCACTACCACTTAGTCAGCATATCGACTTAACTACATAGCCATAATTAATTTATTTAGAAGCCTCACTTACTAGGTTGATACTCCTCGATGTACATGAGGTCTAAGACATCATCAAAGTGTTCGATCTTGACAAAGTAGTGATGTAGTGATTGAAGCTGAGGTAGTCTTCATATACTCTCCACCAATCCATCTCATGAATGCACATGAAATGACCATTCTTGGGTAGAACGACCTAAGAGCTTTGCTTAACGTCGTAGATTCTCTTCCCCAACATCTATCATTGAGATAAGAAAAGGTGAATACACAAGCATTCAGTGAGTAGCAAACTTTAAAACAAGTCTTTGAATGAAACATTTCATAAATTTTTGGGCACCATTACATAAGATGGAAATTACCTCATAAGCTCATCATGTAATATATAATTCAGCATTATCATAGAGGGTCGTCCGATCAGATTAACTTGCATAAATCATAATCATTCATTTAACCATTGTGACCCCGTATGTAATACTCCCCCATGTCATAGAGTATATGTAACTTGATCTCAAAACATAGCTAGCTTTTATCATAATTATTGTGAGGTAAATCCACATATGTAACATAATTTTTCTTCATTCAAGAAAAGCATATAGCATAAAAACACAAAGTTTTCATGAAAATTTATTGAAAAAGTTAGATACTAGTTTATTGTGCTCACAGGATCAAAGTTTTATCTACATTCACAAACATTCAAACCATAAATAAACTTGTATTTTGTTCGTCCATTTGTTGAGACTAGAATTCCAGAAGGCCTCAATGCCAGATTCTGTTGTGGTTTATTCTAGCGAATTTTAGCGATTTCTTTCGATTTTTCAAAGCTTGACAAGTCATTTTCACCTCTGATCTCATGGTTCTAATGGAGAATATCATCAATAAAAAAAAGTCAAAGGCTTTACCCCTTTTAGATAGTATCTTTTAAGTCTCCCATTTTTGCTCTTTTTTTACTTGTCCCTTTCATTTACTTCTTTTTCGATGGGTTGATTTCTAGTTGGTGTAGATGTATTTATCAAAGGATAAGGATGGTTTTTGCCCACAATTTTGTTTGATTTCTGGTGCTAGAATAAGTTGGGTGGTTTTAATTAGGTTTTCTTGTCCAATGTTAAGAATTAAACAGCAAGATGGTCGAAGAAGAAAGAAAAGGAACGAAAAAGTAGTGTTCTTTAAAACAGCATTTATGATATTATGTTTTTATCTATTAATAAAACATATATATATATATATATTTCCTTCATATATCTCATTTGAATATCTTCGGAAAGGTCTAGCTATGCAAGTTGCATTTCTTCTAGAAGCAAGCAGTTGCAATAGAATTAAAGATATTTTGATTTTTCTTATTTCTGTAATTTTTATTTTAGCAATGTGGAATCTTCATCAAGTATATGTAAATAGAGTCACTGTACAGATTTGATTAATCATTTTTAATATAGAAAATTTCCTTTTACCAAATCTTGCAAACTATTCCTTAGAGCCAGTGGCCTGTGCCAGTGAAAACTAGAGCCTTTTCAATTCAGCATTTACCCAGCAAAACGATAAATTCTATTCTACCTCATATTTCACCTGCAAATCTCACATCCAATCTTATGATAAAGCTAGATAAAAACAACTATCTACTATGGAAAAACATGGTTATGCCCGTAATCAAAGGCTATAACCTTGAAGGATTTCTTCTGGGAACCAAGCCTTGTCTACTTGAATTTATTGCAGCTCAAAAAAGTGTTTTGCAAAATGAAGCTACCAGTGGTGCTTGAATTGGAGAAACAAATAGAGCAAATGTTGCTGCTACCATCAAGCTTTCTTAGAATCCTAATTATCAAAAATGGTCAGCACTGATCCATTACTAAAGCGTTGGTTGCACTCTTCAATGAACCCAGTAGTTGCAGTTAAAGTTATGGGTGCATCATCGTCAAGTCAACTGTTGAAGGCCATTGAGAAAAGCTATAGCATACTCAACAGATTCAGAATTGTCTTTCTAACTAGTGAGCTGCAATGAGCAAGGAAGAGAAGTCAGCATAGATCACTATCTTAACAATGTTAAGATATTTGTAGATAATTTGGCCTTGGCTGGAAGAATCATACATCAAGTAGATCTGACCACTCAGGTACTTTCAAGACTTGATGATGAATACACTCATATTGTTGTTCAAATTACCAGCAAAGAGTCTATCACATGGCATGAACTTCAGTTTACACTGATGACATTTGAAAGTAGATTAGAATATCTAAACACACTGAGATCTAGCATCTGTTCTATAAATTTAACCAATGCATTTGCAAATGTAGCTCAAAGAGCTGGATTAAACAACAAAGGTTGAAAGTCAGGCTATAGATGTTCTAATCACAGAGAAAGAGAAAGAGGTAGAAACACTAAAACACTAACTCTGGAACTAATTCCGGGAACAGAAACAGTGCTCTTCAGGAGAAATCACTTTGTAGCTCAGTGTCACAATATATATGATGAGAGTACAAGGGATCCAATCCAAACCAAAATTACTCTAAGAATCAAGGAAAAAATCCATCAACATGTATAGCCATATCAAGCACTATCACAGATCCAGCATGATATGTTGACACATGTGCCAGTCACCATATTGTCGGCAATAAGGAAAATCTTCAAGATGCATCAAATTATAATGGTATGGATCAACTGATAATTGGTAATGGTAAAACTCTTGTAATTACTTGTACTGGCAAAGTTGAATTTTCAGCTGCAAACAATTAGAAATTAAAAGCTGCAAACACATTTGTGGTTACTAGCTTCAAAAAAAATTTTATACGCGTTTCTAAGTTGACTGCTAATAATGATATATTTATGAAGTTTCATTGTGATGGTTGTTTTGTAAAGGACACTCAAATGAAGGAGACTATGCCACAAGGGAAGCAAACTAAGGGTCTCTATCAGATGGATTTACAAACTTCCAATTTAAAAGAGCAACAAAATCATTGTTTCCTTATAACAAAATCAGTTCTTTCTGTAGTCCCTGTCGCATTTTCTTGTTCTGATTCCCCAGAAATTTAAGAACATGGCATAGAAGGCTAAGACATATGTCAAATTCTATGTTAGTCCATGTTCTTAAGTAATGTAATCAGAGTTCAAAAATCAATAAATATGATATATTATGTAAAGCCTGTCAATTGGGAAAATCACATTTTTTGTCGTTCAAAATATCTACTTCTATTGCTTCATAGCCACTTGAAATCATTCACACAGATGTCTGGGGGCCAGCTCTATTGAAATCCACTAAGGGATTTAAATATTATGTTATTTTTCTAGATGACCACTCTAGGTACACTTGGATTTACCCTTTAAAAGCTAAATCAGAAGTTGTTGGAATTTTCACACAATTTAAAACTCTGGTTGAAAACATATTTGAAAAGAAGATCAAAATTATTCAATTTGACTTTGGAGGGGAATGGAGACTTTGAATAACCTAATCAAACACTATGGGATATAACTAAGATACTCTTGCCCATATATATATACATCAGCCCAAAATGGCATGGCAGAGACAAAGCTCAGAAGTATAACTGAAATGGGGCTAACTCTCCTTGCTCAACCAAAAATGCCTTTACACTATTGATGGGATGCCTTCCAAATAGCAACCTACACTATAAATAGACTACCCTTTGAAGTCCTTTACAAAAAACCTGTGGATTATAATTTTCCAAAAAACCTGTGGGTTATAATTTTCCAAAAACTTTTGGGTGTATTTGCTATCCCTACGTAAGGCCATACAAATGGCACAAATTAAGCTTCCACCCAGTAAAGTGGGTATTTTTAGAGGATAGTGGAGAACATAAAGTCTACAAATGTCTCAGTCCAACAGGAAAAATCTATATATCTAGGCATGTGGTCTTCCGTAAATCTTTTTTTCCTTTTGAAACTGGCTTTCTAAACAAATACTCCACAAACTCAGATAGCACACAAGTTATACTCTACAATCTTCCTTACTATAACATGGATCAACCAGAGACAAATCAATTACCTAAAAACTCCCAATCAGATAGACTCAGCCACCAACTAATGTTGAGCATCAGCGAGTAAACCAAGTAACAGAATCAACTTAAGCAAGTATTCCTACACAAATAACAGCTTATGATGAGGAGAAGTTGATAGGAAATGATTCATAGCAGAGTAATGAAAACATGCAGTCAGAACAAGCAAACAATTTTCAGACTAGCTGTATTGTAAGCAACATTTTATGGTCACTAGAAGTAAAGCTGGTATCGACAAACCAAAAATTTATGTTGGCAAGGTTGTTAAGAGTTTTCCTGGTAAAGTAGAAACAGAACCAGTATGTGTTAACGTAGCACTTTAGGTAGATGTTTGGAAAAGAGCAATGCAAGATGAATATAATGCACTTACGAAAAGTAAAACATGGCAGTTGGTACCTCCATCAAAAAATTAGAAAATAATCAGCAATAAATAAGTCTTCAGAATTAAGTGTCATTCTGATGGAAAGATAGAAAAGTATAAGGGAAGGTTTGTGGCTAAGGGTTTCTTCAAACACCTAGAGTTGATTTCAAAGAAACTTTTAGTCCAGTCTTAAAAACCTTTACTCTTAGAATTGAATTGACCTTGGCTGTATCCAGATAATGGAAAGAGGCAAGTTGATATTAATAATGCATTTTTGAATGATAAAATTAAAGAGAAAGTGTTTATGTATCAACCTGAAGTTTTGTGAATGCTTCAAAACCCAATCATGTATGCAAGCTAAAAAAAAGGCACTCTAGAGCTTGGTATGATAGTCTTAAAAAAGCCTTAAAAGGTTGAGTATTTATCCAATCAAAAGTTGATAACTCACTTTTCTTATATTTTGGTGACAGAACAGTGATCTTAACCCAGGTTTATGTGGATGATATAGTGGTTACTGGGAATAACATACAAAAAAAACCAGGAATTCATTAACAAGATGAACAAAAAGTTTGCCTTGAAAGACATGGAAGCCTTACACAGATTTTTGGGAATGGAGTTTCATAGACATGTTTCAGGAATACACTTAACACAAAAGCAATATATTCTTGAAGTATTGAAAAGATGTGATTTTCTACATTTGAAACCCTCAAAGACACCCATGGCAACTGGAAAGATTTTGTTAGAAAGTGATGGAAAATATATGGTAAATCCAAGTATTTGCTGAAGTGCTGTAAGAAGGTTACAGTATCTAACAAACACAAGACCTGATTTAACGCATGCTGTCAATAAGTTGAGTCAATTCTTGTAAGAACCAACCGATGTACATTGGTAGGGAATAAAAATGTTATTTAGATATCAAAAGGGAACTTCTGATCAAGAACTTTGGATGCAAAAGGCTAAAAACTTGCACATAATTAGATATACAGATGCAGACTGGGCATCATGCCTAGATGATAGAAAATCTATAGTCGGCTAGTTTGGTGTCTTGGTCGGCAAAGAAACAGAGTGTAGTGGCAAGTCCAAGCCCTGAAACACAATACAAAGCCTTAGCTCATACTACTGCAGAAATAACTTGGTTGTACCATTATTCAAAGAATTGAGAATTAAAGTTCCTACTCCTATTCTGTGGTGTGACAATCAGAACGCTAGTGCCCTAGTGGCTAACTTAGCATTTCACGCATGCACTAAACATATAGAGCTGAATGTACACTTTGTACGAGATAAAGTTTTGAATAGACAATTGGAAATCACTTATATACCTTCCTCTGATCAATTAGTAGACATAATAACTAAGCCACTGTCAATCTTCAGAAACAAATTCCTCAAGGAGAAGCTGCTAATTTCAAAAACCCCTTTCAGTTTGAGGGGATATGTTAAGAATCAAACAGAGAGAAGGAAGAAGAGAAACAGGTAAATCGTTTCCTTAAAATAGCATTTCCTTAAAATAGCATTTTATGATATTACGTAAATAAAAACGTAAATATATAATTCCCACACATATTTCAGCTGAATATTAAGTTTTAGTTAGGTATGAGTAATCATATTGAGTCGTTGAGGAATGAATTTTGAGGAATTAAAAGGATGATGTTTAACGTGTTACTGGTTTATTGGTTTAGTTTAGGATTGGAGAATTTTGGATGATGTTTAATATTTCATGGTTTATTGGTTTAGTTTAGGATTGATGAATTTTTGGATTAGCTAGTGATGGATTCAGATATTGGTATAATTTGGGACGAGCTCTTAAAGGTCACGATTAAAAAAAATTTAAGAAATTTAGTATAAAAAAATTAATTCCGAGGGTAGTCCGCCCCCTTCCAACTCCCGGTTGTTTTTTTCTTTAAATCCGGCTTAGTCTTATACAAAATATTGGGTCCGTCCCTACGTTACTCATTATGGGGGGTCTATCTTTTGGAGCTCGCCTAGTATCCTAGTGACAACAGGACTGGCATTGTTAAGAAGGGGTTTGTTTGGTTATACGAATTCTTAGATTTCATTAGACCAAGGCTATTTTTGTAAAATATAGTGGTGTGTTTATAAAAAAAAAAAAGGTATTTTAATTAGGGCAGATCTTTAAGGTGATGTAACTAATAATTTTTGTAGTTGTAATATAACCACTCTATAATATAATAATTTATTTATAATACTCCTCGTTCAATGACTATTTTATGCAACAATTGTCTCATAAACAATGGCGGATTTAGGAATTGTTATGCTGGGGGCTTCTAAAATTTTTTTCCTATGATAGGCTTTACCCATACAAGAAAAATTAATAAGACAATAATAGGAATTTAGCAAACTTTAAATGAATATATAAATTTGGTCACTAAATAAAAGAGAAAGCAAACTTTATATGCATATATATAAATTTAGTCACCTGTAAGCATATTACCACATTCTTAATTTTTAATTCACTACAATAATATGGAAATCAAATATAATATACTAATTGGATTACAAATTATTCATATGCCTCTAGTAAAATTACAAAAAATACAAAATCAAATCATGAAATATACTCCGAAAACTAGTTTTACATCCGTGCGTTGCACGAGCATAAATTATTGGCAAAATATATTATGTTAAACAATAGATTATCACCAAAGTGGAAGTGATGATAGTGACAATGTAAGAATAAATCACTTTACTTTTGAATTCAATAAATTAAAGAATAGAAAGCCGTATCATAGACCAAATAACTAATTCAAAAACTATGTTATTAGTAGCATGAAGTAACTAATTAAATTGAAAAAACTGGTTAGAATTAATGCTAAAAATTCATCCATCGTCTGTCGACCCAATTTGTATAAACCCCTTCAATTTCTCTTTGAGTAGAATAAAGTTTACTACCCCTATTCCATGAAAATATGGTAGCTCATTTTCCCTTTTCATTTTGTCAAATTATAGCTCAACTCCTTTATTAGTAGTGTATTCACCTTTTCATTTTCTTATCTACTACACTTTACTCACTATATCCCCATGAAAATAGTCTCATACTCATTTTTTGCATATTCAGAAAGTTTGATTAATATTCTTAGAAAATGGAATTTAAAGAAGTTTTTCCTAATATACCTTATCATTTAATTATTAGTCCATTTTAATAGTTTTTGTTTATTGATAACAATACACATTAAATTAAAGAATATGAGAAAATTAGAAGATTAACTAAAGAAAGTGGACCATAATTCGAGACGAATGAAAAAAGAATAATAGACTATTTTTACAAGACTGGAGAGTATTATAGTCAACCGAAATTGGGTGTTGATGTAAATAAGGCTATTTTAGAGAAAAAAGTACATAAAGCTTTTATTTTTCCAATAAAACTGAAAAAGTTGCTTAGTCAATGTGAAAATAGAAGTGAGCCCATTATGACAATAGGGAATAAATTTAACTTGCTTATGTGTCCTTTAACAATTACTAGAAATTTTACCTTTTGCTTATGTGAATAGTTAATTTAACACTACCAATATAGATGCTATAGGTTGGAGCAAGTTTAAAGTTTTCATTTAAGAAACTCACGTTTTTCAACAAAAATTGTAGTTGATTTCTTGAAAAATGCACGCATAAACATTGTCTTACAATTTCACTGAAAAATCAAAATTATTCCAAAATTCAAAAAATTATCATAGATGTTATATTTGATCATTTACGAATCATAGCTCTCGAAACGACAATTACTACATACATTGTTGACTAAAAAGTAATTTCTTTAGATTAAATACAATCTAAGATGAAAAAAGTTTACTGCATCTAATTTTTTTTGATCCAAGATGGAATTAACTATGACTTGGTGCTATTGAGCACATATCTTCTTTTAGGTGAAAACTAGTGGAGGATCGTGTGTTGCATGATCATTGTTATAAATGTGAAAGAAGTTACGATAATGAATCATGCTTTTTATTTAAACTCCAAGTGCGTCGTCCAATTCATTTTCTTATCGGATATTGAATAAAAAAATGTTTTCATGTATTTATACATATTTACCAATCGGTATGGCTATTGAAACAAATCTGGATCTGAATTCAGTGCCCGACCTCTAATCAAATGCTGCCAACTCACCTATTGATTGGAGGTCGAGTTTCGAACTTAGAGCTCAATCTGTTTCTCTAGAAAACATCATCTATCCATCCCTATGTTATGATGAAGACAATTAGTCATTTCGACAATTAAATAGTAATAATAATAAGTGTACACACTCGTCCCATAAAAATATGTTCATATCAACTAATCTCGTGGACTAAAAAATGCGAAATAATATGGTTGCAAATACAAAATTTAAACTTAATTCCTTAATATACTCTTATTCAACACTAATTTAATTTAATGCACTTCAAATTTATTAATAGTTAGACTAAGGGTTAATTTGGACAAGAAATTAAATGTTCAACCTCATTTATATAAGTCTACTATAATATGGGACAAATAAAAATAGAAACAGATCGGACCTATTTTTATGGGACAATGGAGTAATATATTATACTTCTTTCTATATTTGAGAGTAGATTATGTAATGCAAGAAATGAAACAGAATTCTTTATGCAAATAGTATACGGGGAATCTGAGATAACATTGTTTATATTCAAATAGGTAGAAACACAAGCAGCTAAAGAACAAAGTTTCATACATAGCTCCACATTTACATATTCATATGAATAAGAGCAATTCTAGGGAGACATGAAAAAGGGGACATTATTAGGTGACATTCTTATGTGGCACATATTCATTGGGTGATGATTACATGACTACTTTTTCATCATTCAATACAAGTGTGTCATATAAGAATGTCACCTAATAATGTCTCCTTTTCATGTCCCCCTAGAATTTTTCTATGAATAAAGTTTCGAAAGCTTTGTCTTGTTTGGATAAATCCTTTTGTTGATGGTTGCAAGTTGTTGCTTTTCTTATTAATTTTCACCAGCTACAAGATCAGAGGAACACATTAAATTTGGGCACTAATAATTGAAACTTAACCTTATGAATTGCATAGTGTAATTAATGTTATAGGGGAGATTATTTATTCAATTTATCCCTAAATAATTCGATGTACCCATCCACACGCACCTAAGTCAACGCCGTTTCCCATTAGCCAACAAATTTTTTGAATAATCCTTGTCAAAAATACTTGTTCAAAAATCAGTTAAATCAGCAATCACTATGCATTAAGAATCAAACAAAAAACAAAAAATGAGAGAAAAAATAAAGAAAGGGAAACAAATATATTAAAGAATCGAAAGAAAAAACAAAATTCAGCAAAAAAATAATAAAATAAAAATAAAAATAAAAATAAATATAAAAATGAAAATAAAAATAAAAATCCAACGACATGCCTTTCTTTGGTGCAACGACTCAATCTCACTTAAAATGTATGGGAAAAATAATCAGCTCTGTTGAAAATCAAAGGAATCCCAAAGGGAAAAAAAATGATAAACTTGGGTGAATTATAATTCCTTAATTATCTGCACATGTTAAAACAATCCATGTTTGATTTTGAATGTGTAAAGTTTCTTTCTTAATCAATTTCTCATTATCGTAGCAAGTTCTAATGATTCTTCTATTGGTTCACTGCCTTTTTCTTTTGTACATAAAGATCGGAAGAGCGTCGTGTAGATGATGGGAAGAAGATGAATCGACAGCAAAAGATCACGACACCTGTGAAGTAGGCAGTAGAAGGAGATTCAACAGGGATGCACCAATTGCCTTGGGGCCACATTATTGCAACAGGAAAAGGGAGATGATGTCATCATGAGTGGTGAGTGACGCCTTATGAATAGTAGAGAGTGAATAGTTGTTTGAATAGTGCAAATTAATGTTGGCTCTTTTTATATTCTAGTAATATAGCGAGACATGAAATTGTGACATGATATTGTCTATGTGATATAATTTTACTGGATGATAAAAAATTATCCATGTAATCAACACCGAATGAAATTGTGCCTCATAAGCATGTCACTAATTTGTCTCACTTTTTCTTCATGTCTCGTTCGAATTGCTACTACTAAAGGGACCTGTTAAAGTTATCAGCTTGAGAAGGGGATTGAGACAACTCATGGGAACATCACCAAGGGACCTTCATCAAGAGATTACATAATCAAAATTTTCTAATTCAAAAACGTTCATCGAAGAATCCACGGTTTTTATCATATAGTAACTTTGAGACACAGCCTTGGAAGCCTTCTAGTTTATATTTGTCAATCACAAAAGATGACTCAACGTAGAGTTAGGACTTTAGGAATATAAGAATAATGATATATATAAAGAAAACTTATTATAAAATATAATGTGAAGAATAATAACAACATTAATACCAACCAGTAAACAATTAAAAAAAGTTAAACCCCACAAAAAATCAACAACAAAATAGAAACAAAAAAACATACCAAAAAGATTTGACATAGGCACAAAAAATATAAACCTAATGAGCATATAATTCTCACATTGATTGTTCTCAAATACAAAATCAGCTTAGAGAATGCTTGCCCGGGCTAGACTATCTTTCTCAACTTCAGCTTCAACAAGACATAATTTTTTAAATGGGAATATTTGTTATTTGGGGAGGGAAACGTTTTAATCTTTTACAGATAGAAAAAAATAGATATTCAAACACGTCACATCGCATCTTCAAGAACTTGACACACACATACATTCCTTCCACCAACTTTTAAAAGTTAATAAGATTAAGCCAATTGGGTAGTAGTGTTGTGCTTGATCATAATTCCAAAATTAATAACTCAGAAGTGAACATCAAATGTACAGAAATGAACTCTATACATTTCTTATACTTTTTTATCAACATATAGTTATGCAAAGTCACGAAATTCAAATAATTTCTATGAGGCACTTGAAATTTTATATCAAAATTGTAGTTGCCGATGATTCCAAGCACTCAAATTATGAAGACCACGTTTCGATTTCAAATATTTGATATCAATCAGTAAAATGCTCATTTGGAAGATTTCAAATGAAATAGGCATTTTAATTAATTAAGGAATCGAATATTAGGAATCAATTTAGGAATTGGAAGCAATTACAGAGTTGAATTTGATGAGAATGGAATAGGAGGAACTGAGATTTAACAGAATAATTAGGGAAAGAAAATGAAGATAGGGATTTGGGATTTGACAATCTGGACTAAGAGCAAAAGGAAAAAATGGTAATATTAATTAATATATTAAAAAGATAGATAAATATACCTCGAATTTCACTACAGAAATAGGCAGGAAAAATCTCTTCTTTTAATATATGTATATAGAAGATTAAAGTCCTAATTTTTAAACTCATCATGTATCTAAAAAAGTATAAAATTCATATTCAAACTAATTATCTAAACAATATACCCAAATCATAATATAGAAAATAGAATCATAAGTTTCAGAAAAGTGAAACAAGGAAAAAAATTGGCAGTACCAATGTGTAAAGCTGCATAGGCAGGAAAAAGATGCGTCAAAAATCAACTCTTTAATCCTGAAGAACTAAGAATGTCGTGTGTACGCTTGAACTACATCGGGCACTTGCGTCGAACATGAAGCAAGTTGTGAAGTTGGAAGAGTTACTTGATGTTTGATTCTAACCCAATTTAGTATTGGAGACAATGGGTCAAGTCTTGAATTTGAACAATAGGACTTTATTATTGGGTTTGATTGGCTCTAAGAATCTTAAATGTGTAGGCTTCAATTTAACTATAATAATATTTTTTACGTCAAAATTTACTTTTTTTTTTTTTTGAAGAAAAAGTTAGGCGAGCTCCAACCTATTTAACCTATGGGCTAGATCAACCCATGCTCATCAAAAACCTCGTTTGGGAAAAATCCAATTGGAAAGATCTACCAAACTAAGGAGAAAATAATACAATTAATTCAGTTCAACCCTGAAGTGTCCAAGTGATGTGTCATTGTAACTTTGCTAGAAAAACACAGTCGGTCGAAAGCTGGTTAAAGGAAAAAGATTACAAGTGCCTCCTCTAACTTTAGCGAACTATAGTTTTCGCGTAAGCCATCCATATCTCTCCAATATTTTCAATACTTTGAAATATTCTCCTTCAGAAAGTATTAACTCTTCAAGAGTTTTATATTGATAGTCAATATCATATAAGTCACAAACATTTATTATACAAAGAATATGTCTCGTTAAAACATTACGTGGAAAAAACCACCTGGGAAAAAATCCAGATGAAGAAAAAAAAGTACATCATTCATTGGAAATGTTATTAATGTCGTCTTCATTAAAAACCTTGCTAAGAAAACTCATTGGGACAAAACCTTAGTTAAGGAAAAAGAATACAATGTGTATCTCCTTCATATTAATTGGCAATGTATACAAGAACTTTAAGTTATTTATATGCTTCATTCAAGAATACCAAACCTAACGATATATTTTTATATATTGCAAGTCGAATGAAACTTCAGGTTCCAATAACACCCACCACATATTTGACATTCTTTAGGCGTATTATCGACCGTTATATTATTGATATTGTAACAATCTATAGGATTATCTTTGTGTTAACAATTCTGATGAAATTGATTAATCATTTTCGCTATGTATTGAGCTTATAAACATGTGTAATTGATTATTATTTCTTGTCAATTCTATCTGATATCAGTATAGATATAAGTTATTGAGATTTTTTTATTCCAGTAATATTAGGTACTTGAGTCTCTTTAGGCACTTTTTAATTAGTTTTGTCTATATAGTCTTTTGGAGTATATATGCCTTAGTAACACCATTACAAATATATGCTCCATATTCTTTTTATGAATATTTATTTTCGACCGTATAATGCTTGAGACACGCCATTAATATCTTAAATACTTTTATAGGATTTTATATCAATACAAGTTGGAGCATCTAACTTGGTATGTCCACTGATAACTATGCAGTCAGCAATCTAAAATGCGTATTATCTTGCAACCTTCAAGTTTGCATTACATATGCAAGGATTACCATTAAGCATTTCATGTACTTGTTACCAATTATTAATTCCTCTCCCAAATACTGAGAAGACAATTTAATTTAAAAAACAATCAGAATAACATGATAAATATATATCATATTATCCTTCATAGATGAAACATACAATAAAGATTCAAGTTCAATTTGTATTCTTAACATTATAATAATATTCATCTTAGCTTTTGTGGTGCAGCTACTATACATATCGCATTTATCAACTTTAGATGGAGGCGTCCAAATGTAAGCCAAATATAGGGGATATTATATTTTAAAATACTGCTGCAATTGAAATATTAATATCACTTAAATATAAATGATTGTTCTAAATTAATGGTATGACAAATAACTTGAGGCGTATAATATTATTTTATTAAATATAGGTAATTAATATCTCAACCAATATTATGAATAATTAATGACTTTTGAGATAAAATTTATTAGCAAGATACATGTGTCTTTATTACGATATCTAGAACTTTTGCTTATAATCAATCAATTGAGTAGCTGTCCTCGCAAACTTATGGTTACAAATTTGACATGTAACCTCTAATAGATCCAAATTCATAAGAAAATATCTAGAAGGTCTACATATAGGGTGAGTGGGCCATCACCCTTAACATTTTTCAAATACATTCGGAGCCTAGTTCTAAATAGCTAGTGATGATTAATAATGTAATGCCCCACCGTTTTAAGAAAAATAGTGTACCATTTTATCCAGCGCAGCAAAATATAATTGTTTTTCCCAGTAAAATCGGCATAGCTCAGCGTATCTCAGTCAGACCCTCCTTAATAATTACTTGAGCCATAGAGACTCAATAAACATGATAACATGCACATTCTGCTCATGATGTCTAACAAATGAGCTATGCTCCTATACACAACCGACCAGTCATACAGGGCCCGCGTCCAGTGTAAAAGCACTACGTGAGCTCGTCATAAATAAGACCTGTCAATATATACAGTGCGCACATGCCTTGTTTCCAAGGACTTATCATGCCTTGACCTTCACCAAGGACTTACCAATATCAAAAGACAAGGCCTAGTCATATCATATCTACTGTCAGGCTTCCAACACTGCTTCCAGTATATATACCCAAACAGTGGGCCTTCCAGGCCTCATCACTAAGTCTAGTGTATATACTAGGTCAGCCAGCCGCTGAGCTCTCAACAATCATGACGGTACACTGCCCCAAGTGATATATCTACTCAAAGGGCTATATAAACGGTGCATTATATAGGGACCTAACGCAAATCATTTAGTGCATTACCAATGCACAACTTACCTCATCATGACATGATCCTCACATATGCTAATCACTCACATGCTCAATGTATGCATGCTTGGTGTGCCATACATCATGTACGGTATAATAATATCGATCTATTAATGCACAGGAGTAAACAGGTATACATCATTCACGCATCGCACGAAATAAGCGTATATTCAACTGATTAAGTTTTGTACTGTAGGTGGAGTTATCACATTTACCTTTAAAGCTGCTTGACCACTCTATCCGTACATCACATGTATATATATACTATATTAAAATCACACTATAAAGTATACATGTTAAAAAGGTGTAGAAATTACTTGGCCCGCCGAATAGGTTATTTGACTGAACAGGTATTTAGCTTGGCTGACCAAGATATGTTGCCTGGCTGGCAAGGTAATAGTACCTAGCTAGCCAGGTAAAAACTTGGCTAGCCAGGTTTTATTACTTGGCTGGCCAGGTATCAAAAGGTGGCTAGCCAGGTAAAAGCTTGGCCAACCACATTTGAGAGAAAAAGAACTCATACCTAGGCTTGACTTTTTCCCCATTTTTTTCTAACTATTTATAGTTTTTCTAAAAGGCTAACCTGCAATTAAATTTCTATTTAATTGCGCCTTTACCCTGGGGTAAACTTTGCAATTATCCTTCATCGAAAATCGTCATCTTGCAAATATTATATTTTATTCTTAATAAATAATTTTATCCTTAATAAAATCGAGCATAACACTTTATTAGATTTCTAAAAATTTCAGAAAAATCTCAAGAAGCATAACTTAAATTTTGGGGCGTTACAAATAATCAATTTGGATGTGAACTTGCAGCACATGAGAATTCTTTTAAATGGAAGAACAATCTATTTTTCACATGATGCTCGATAGTTAGTATCATCAACAAATTGAGATGGTCAACTAGTCATGCCAAATAATAAAGTTTCTCTAATATTGAACTTCTAGTCCAATATAACAAGTAACTCTGCATTTGAACAGCACAACCAACACTTTTTAAGCAAGAGACATTAAATTTCCAATCAAATACATGTCATAGGGGAGAATACCAATGATAGACTATTCGCTTTATTCGAATCTTCACTACAACTTATAATATGATATGATCTCAAATAGAAGTTGAGAGTTTTGATTTTATATACAATGGTCTAGCAATTAATTGGAAATACTTAATAAACACTTTTGTTGAACCATTTTGAGGGTAGACATGAGCAACTAAATATTCAGCCTTAATTCCGATTGTCATACAATGATTGTCAAATACTTGAGACCTAAACTCACCAACAGTATCAAGACGAATTTTCTTGATTGAGAATCCTGGAATTGGAACTTTTATTAGTTGTATTCTATGGGCAAGTAGTCTTGTAAGCGCTACATTTTTAGTAAAAAGTAAGCAAATATGGTACCATCTAGTAGAAGCATTAATCAATACCATAATATAATACAATTGTCTACATAGTGGGTATATCGGCCCATGAACTCTTTCTAAGAAAATTGGAGATCTAGTATTAACCTTCATACTGAAAGTTTAATGATTAACTTGCATTGCAGACAAGCAATACATAGCAAATCATTTGCTAAAAGAATCTGACGCATCATAGTTACTCATATATACCCAAACCTATCATGCCAATATATAAAGCTCTTTCAGTCAATTAACTTCAGGTTTTGTGACATGATTTGTCTCAATTGCTTTTATGATTGTATAATATATTCCAGTTCGTAGTGCCGAGAATTTTTCCTCTATATGCTTTAGGTAAGATACAAAAGAATTTACGCAGAAATTTTATTATCTTTTTCCATAATCTCAATGTGGTATCCATTAGATATTTTTAAAAATCAGTAAATTTCTCCTGAATTTGTTAAAGTAAAGTGTATCATCAATATACAATTTAGTATTATTCATCAAAATAATATAAGCTGTTCTGGAGCTTTTGATGATGTTCGATGCACTTGCTATATTCTTAACTATTATCTTTTTGTATCATCTTAATGTAGTATCCATTATTTTCAACTAATGTTAATTCCATAAAGTACCTTTTATCTCGAAGAATGGTATGCATAGTTGTATTGACAATCATGCTACCAATATTTTCTTTTGGGTCAACAAAAAGTCATAGACATCAACTATTGAGCTATTATTATTGAATGTATTATTGAATGATTTAAGCACCAACTGTTAGAGCTTTGTCAATGAGTTTTTCCACATCTGCACCCACGTTCATGATTAGATGTTACATTTACTTCACACAATGTAGAGAAACTAGATTATTTTGTTTAGCCGCTGGTAAGTAGAACATGAGTTTTGATATTTATAGAAACTGTGCTCTTGATATTGCTATTATAGGAGCATATTTGAGGTATAAAAGTTGGGGAGTACCTTTCCAGCATATCTTTATCAGTTATTTTTCTACGCAATATTTCAATTTAGAACTTATTCTCAACAACTCAGAATTATATGCACTCATGGTTTATACATCCTATAATTGCAGATGAATCCACTCAGTGGGCTTTAGAGAAGACTATGATCCTCTATAAGTTAACTATGAATCATATGAATCTTTAACGGTAAGGTACTCAACTTTCAGGCTATCATAGAGGTGATAACAAAGGAAACGAAGTGCTTTTTTTCCTGTCCTTAGATGTGTTTTCTTTCTTTTATTGTCTTATCTAAGCTACTTGAGATCAGATGAACTATAGCATCAAGGCCATATGACAAATAATTCTTGCCAATATGTCACGTGCAACTAACTGTAAGTTGATGATATTGGCTATTTGTATAACTTTTTGATATGTAAAGTCATAAATTTGATGTCAATAGGACATAAGTATTTATATTCTTTTTTAGAGAGTATTGTTTCATATATCACTAATATCTATAACCATCAAGATATATACTATTTCAAGAGCAGAGTAAATTATACTTTTAGAATTAATTTGAGTTATTGTTATTTCAAGAGCAATAGATTAATATTATTTAGATCTATCGAATTGCCAAATAAATGAAATCCAGTATAGATTGTTCAAGAGCATATAACATTTTTTAAAATATTACAATTAGTTGTGCTACTTGAATAGCAACAACTTATTTGATTTAATTAAAATAATAATGAACTAAAAGTAAAAAAAATAAGATAAGAAAGATCTAATGTGTATAACAAATAATAAAAAGAGATAATTGCTTCATAATGAGCAACATGAAATATTCTTCAAGAATACTTGTTTACTGTGTTTTTTTTTTTCAAGAAAACATAGATAATAATCTCATATATCATGCTCTTTATAAGCACATTATATTCAATTAGAATATGATGAGATCATATTATGTTCTTCAGGAATCACTATGTATTAATTTTAATAATATTCATGACTATTAAGAATTGCAGAATCGTGTTTCTTTGGAAATTATAACAAATGTTATATGGTATTTGTAAAGCCAATCATATTCTTCTAGAATATGAAATGTTATTGGTGATGCTTCAGGAACCACAAGAATAATATTCATTAAATTACAACAATTTTCAAAATTATTGGTGAAGCTTTAAAGATCGTGTTTTTTTCTAGAAACAATGATAAATGTAAATTGATTAAACTATTTATAAACATTCAAAAAACACAATATATATGCTACTTATGCACGGATGGAAATTACTAAGCAATAATTAGTATCTTAAACAACAAACCAATTAAATTGGAT